>JAJHUR010134887.1:13247-23915 GCA_027495735.1 Lutjanus campechanus
ATCACAGGCTGAACTTTACATTGACGCACAACTGACAGAGTTATAAACAGCTGATCAACGGGGACAGGGTGGGAGGAAACAACATGATTCAACCACAGATCGCATATTAAACAGCATCTCACTATTTGGACCACTGTACAACTGTTATTGCTACGTATTGCTCCTTTAATTTGGCTTTGGACTTTAATGTGCACGGATTTGCTGTAGTGATTTTAGCATAAATTCAAAGTTAAACTAAAAAAATCCATCTGTTGCCATGAACTCCTCCATCTGTGTAACTATAATATACATACATACATCATCCGGTAACCGTGGTAACACACATGCATGTCAGCACTTGAGTGTGAGGATTTTTTTCCTGATCAGTCGAAAGGAGTCGGCTCTTTATTTTTATTCTTGGGACTCCACTAGAGAAGCTTTGCCTGATTCACAGTTCAAATAATTCCCCGTTTATGTTCTTCTGGTCCTTTATTCAGCCCCTCAGGTCATCTTCTGTCTGAAACTAACTGTTTTAGCTCCTGTCTCTTTAAGCCCTCTTCCCTAAAAGCCCACTTTGTTCTGGTTTGACAACTTCTGGAAGCCACCCACTGCTTCTCAGCACCACCTCATCCTCTTACCGGTATGCTCGACAGCATATGACAGTTAAGCTACAGCTATATGTGAATTACATGAGGCTGGGCCTCACCGATCACTGCACAAAAACACAATTTTGTGCCTTAATTCTCTGATTTTGGTGAAACTGGATCATATGTTATGGAGAAAATAACATTACAGACAAAAACTTGTTGCCAAAGTAACCACTAACAGCTGCTAACTGTAGCTGCAGTTTGCAGGGAGAGTCAGCTAATAGGAATGCTAATGCCACAGCTAACTGAGCTAATGGAAGCAAAGATACTGTTGTTGTACCGATGGTGCCTGACAACCAAATTTCTTCAGTAGTCTTTGATGTCCCTCGTTTTTGACAGCCCCTCTGACCTGTGGTGTTCCCCAAGGCTCCATCCTCGGTCCCCTTCAACTCTCTGTTCACATGTTTCTAGCAGTTGAAATTCACATTCATGAACACGACAGTCATTAACACTGTTATGAAGATGACACACAGATCTATATTCCATTAAAAACAGTGAAAAACACAAACTATTTCATAGTTTTTCTTGATGTTTCGAGAATTTTATTCATTGTATTTTTTGTTGATTATATTTAACAAAGTGCAGACTTGGTTAATTGTTTCTTTCCTTTGTAAAGAACTATATGCTATGCTATGTACAATTTATGTCAATAAAGATTTCTTCGTATTACTTATCAGTTTTACTCAATCCCTTAATTCTCAAATTAAAGAAAACACCACCACAAAGAACTAAAACTTAACGATAAATGTTGGCCTCTTGCCCAAGACAAGCAAAATGCCTTCTAAGGCAAGCAAATCTGGCAACTCACTCGCCTGACTGGGCAAGTGGCAAAGATCAGTTAAGCTATTTTGATAACTGAATTATCGTTAAAGTAGTTTATCATGCAAAAAATGGCAGAAAATACTTTTTCAGCCTCTTAAATATGGAGATTACCCACTTTTCTTCATTTGTTATCATACTTCTTTTAGTTTTGGTCTGATAAAACATTTAAAGACATCACTGTGAACTTTGAGAAACTGGAATGAACTTTTTTCACAGTTTTCTGACCTTTTTATAGACATGGCAGCCCTAAGTTTAACATGACATTTACTTTTGTCGTACATGGGCAACTGAAAATTGACTTTGGGCAAAAAACTAAACATCAAACCCCAGAATTCACCATATATTAATGCAGGAGTTCTCAACCTTTTTGAGTCTCAATCCCCCAGAAACATCAGAATGGTTTTTAGCACCCCCACCTCCACCCGTACCCTCACCATCTGCCCCAGGCTGTTCAGGAATCTCAGTGTAACACCTGAAAGCTACAGAACTCTGCTATCACTGATAGAGGAGATGTAATGTGACAGGCTTCCTGACTCTCATCCCACGCTGCTTCCCTCAGTGTTCTGTTATTTCATTTTACTCTACAACCATCTGGTAGCCCTCAGGAATTACCCTGTGACCCCCCATGGGGGTCCCAACCTCCAGGTTGAGAACCAGTGTAATAATATCATGCTAATAAATGCACTCTGCTCATTCTGTTACCACTTACATCACCACACATCTCAGCCATTTACAGTAAAGAGCACAAGATACAAAAATAAAACATGAAAGAAGCGCTGCTCCACAGCTCCACTAGTGGTGAACTGAAAAACGACGTGACCTCACCGTTTATCACATGTAACGTACGTGTGTGTGTGTGTGTGTGTGTGTGTGTGTGTGTGTGTGTGAGAGAGAGAGAGAGAACACGTCTGCTCTGAGAACTTAAAAATATGTTTATTTCAGACTCTGCTCACATTTTCAGCATCAGACTGAGAGCGATGGTGTGGACAGAAAAACAGGGATGTTGTCAATAAGATGCTTCCTGTCATCGATCCACCACAGAACACACACACACACACACACACACCTACACACACACACACACACACACACACAGCTCCAAAACTCATTAAGCTTCTATCCAAGATCTCTGCCAGGAGGAAAATATACTCTGTGTGTGTGTGTGTGTGTGTGTGTGTTTGTTTGAGAAGTCTAAAAAAAAATCTTTCTTCCATTAAGCAACATAATGAGTCAATATACTTGGAATTATGAAGCAGAGCAGTGACCATATGGCTAATAGAGCACCGTGTGTGCGTGTGTGTGGTAATATGTTGTTGATAAGGAGAATGAACATGGAATTTTATGGCTGAATGTTCCAATGAAGTCGGCTGTAACCTCAATAATAATGTCAACTTTAATTAATTCCCCTGATAAAGGGGGAGGGAGAGGAAGCCGGAGAGAGGGGGGTGGGGAGACAGACAGACAGGTAGACGGGCGGGAGGATTAAGAGGTTAGGAGGAGGACGAGATAAAAGAACAATGGGAAGAGTGAGGAACACGTTGGAATAATAAATATAGAGGAACATAATGAATGCGATGTGGCCAAAAGTATCTGGACACCCTTGTTCAAATCCACTCAGTGGTGGATTTTTTTCAGTCCTTGGATAAATAAGTCATAAAAATAAACTTTTGTTTATGCTGGCATAAGGAGTCTCAGCCTCAGGAGAGAAGCAGTTCTCTCGTCTGGTGGTACGACAGCGGATACTTCTGTACCCCTTGACAGACGGGAGCAGGCTGGTGTAAGTGTTGTCTTGTTGTATCCTCCCACTTCCTCCTTTATTCATTTGTACGCTGCAACGAGACATTTGTTTGCGTCTCCCACAGAGAAAATTTGAGGTTCAGTTAGCTTTGCACAGAAAGGGACAGTAAAAATGTAAAAACTTTTTACTTTCATACTTTGAGGACATTTCAGAGCCTGAACGTTTTCACTTTTACTGCAGTAAAGAAGTTGACTCAGTACTTCTACTCTTACCAGTCTTTTTTAATCTATCCTTTATCTGTACTTCCACTTGAGTAAAGAATGTGTGTGTACTTCTGCCTCTTAAAATAAGTACGCGAGTTACATAAATTTAGTTATATTGCATACATACGTTTTTTTTAAAAAGCCACACGAACAGCAGTCATCTGGATGAAAGTCTGTGTTTGATCCATCCATCCTGACTTCCTCCATACGTGGACTTTGACGCTCTTTATTCTACGTCACCTGACTTCCTTCTTTGCTACGTCATAATTTCAACAGCCACAAGAGGTCGCCACCTAACAATAAACGTAAATATGGCTCGTGACAAGCTGCTTGCAACATCAGTGTTGAACATCGCTGATACTAAATAGGAGAAGATCCCTGCAGCAGGTTCAACATCTGAAAAGTCTGTTCGACTGATGATCATCATTGTGCAAGAACATTCTGGTGTCCATATACTTGTGGACATGAATCGCAAGAGAGGAAGGAAAGGACGAGTAGGGAAGGAAAAAGTAGAAGGGATAAAGGAAAATAAACTAAAAGGGATAACAAGAAGAGAGAGAGGGAGAACAGAAGCAGAGGAGCGAGGGAGAAACGTTGCGTTATTAAACGGTGTGCTTTAACAAGCTGACATGTTGTACAATATTAAACCTGACCTCTTAATTAAACTGTCGGCCTCGTTTCATTCCCTCATCAGCTCGCTCCAACGAGCAGAAAGAAAACAGCTTCAAATCATGTCAAATTCCGAAGAACAACATGCAGAGAACATAAATAAAACTGTACATCATGTAATAAGTGAAACGTGGTACATACGAATACAACTGTACATCAAGTGGTGCATAAAACACAATGACGTTATGTAAAACGGATTACACAATACAGGAAATAAAACTGGTTTATGTGAAGAGATGACTTTGTCTTCAGTTTGACTTTGTATTCTTTTACAAGTACATTAAAACTTTCATAAATTACCTCACTTTTCTCAAACTCCTCAGTTTCTACAAACGTCCTTACCTTGCCTTAAAGACCCAACTTTTCACAAATTCTCTCAAATGTGCCAACCTTTCACACGTTCACTTTTCTACAAATATGTGCTCACTTTCCACAAATGTCCTGATCATTTCCAGAATATCCAAATTTTCCAAAAGTATCCTAACCATCCAAAAGGTCTGAACAGATTGCACTTTTCTGAAAAGGTCATCATTCTGCAAAAATTTTCCCATTATCCCAGCGTGTCTTTGTTTTTCATTGCCTGGCATCTGGAACCTCTCAGTTCATTTTTGATCTGCGAGCAGCAGGTGCAGATCAAAAAGCCTCTGGACACAACTGGATAGATCGACAACCAGTCCAAGCAACAAAACCTAACCTACCGGATCAATGAAACATGACCTACGACCAATCCGAGCAATGAATCAAAACCAGATCAGATAAACAACACATGGTCTGCAACCAGATCAATGAAATGCAACCTACAGCCAATCCAAGCAATAAAATGTGACATACAATAAATCTGAGCAACGAAACCACTGCAAACAGTGACCTGTGACCTATACCCAGAGTAAAGTGTGACCTTCAACTAATCCAAGCAATCAAATGTGACCTACAATCAGTCCAAAACAAGTGAAATGTGACCTGCAACCAATCCGAGCAACGGAACCTGACCTAGGACCAATCCTAGCAGTGAAATATGACCTAAAACAAATAACAGGATACAATGTGAGCAACGAAACCTGACCCTTAAACCAATCTGAGCAGTGAAATATGACCCACAACCAATCCAAGAAATGAAACATGACCTACAATCAGTCCAAAACAAGTGAAACATGACCTACAATCAATCTGAGCAATGAAACCTGACCTTCAACCAATCTGAGCAGTGAAATATGACCCACAACCAATCCAAAAAAATGTAATGTGACCCACCACCAATCCAAGCAGTGAAATGTGATCTACAACCAATGACGGCAACTAATCACGAAACCTGATCTTCAACTAATCCAGGCAACTTAACATGACCTACCTACAACTAATAACAGCAATCAATCTGAGCCATTAAATTTGACCTCCAACCATTCCAAGCAACGAAACCTGACCTGCAACCAATCCAAGCAATGAAATGTGACCTAAAACCAATGACGGAAACCAATCTGCAACAAAATCTCACCTTCAATCAATCCCAGCAACGAAACATGACTTGCAATTCATCAGAGCAACAATCCAGGCAATGAAACATGACCTACAACTAACGTGAGCACTGACACATGACTGACCTTCAACTAATCAGACCTACAAAACATGTGAGTGACACATGCAAGTTATGGCAGTGCTTGATCTGATTTGAAGAAGGGAATATGGCGGCATGATGACAAACTTTACCAAATATAGCCAATCATGCACTAAAAATGTTTAAGGTGAGAAATAGACAGAAATTAAGCACTTGATCTGAGTTTCGTGAGCCTGGCGCACCAAATAAAAATCCTACTTGAGTAGTGAGGAACTTCAAAAGTTCAGAAGTCTTATTTCTGGCAGCTAGAAGCTAAACACCAGCCTTTCTTTCTGTCTTTCTGTTCAATATATACATGACTGTCCATGTCCTGTTCAGTGCTTAATACTTCAAGATGTTCACTCTTAGATTCTAGCCCTGCCAGATCTGTTATACGTACAGAGTTTAAATTGCAGACAGAGTAAACAGATGGACTCTCCTGCTCTCTGTCAGCTCTGTTAGTGTGGTGAAAGTGATGTTCACACTCAGTTCAAGCAAAACAAAGTTCAGCCTTCTCTGAAGCCTGAATCGTCCCTCCTTGCTCTGCTATTATCCTGTGGCTGACACACTAATGTGTCAGCAGAGAGTCATTCTGTGCGTTTGCAAATGTTTTGAGAAGCCAAGTTGATAGTGGGTACCCATTATCACCAGCACGATGATTGCATGTTTTTAAAATATTATCCATTAACCACTCAATTGGCAAATAAATTATTGAAAAAAGAAAAAGAAAAACCTTTCCAAGAAGCCAACCATGAGGCCCAGTCGTCTTCCCACACCGCTGAGTCTCAAAATAAATGAGTCGTGGGTTGGGCCAGGCCATCTAGCCACCACATTTGTCAGAATCTTGTCAGCATTGCAAATGATTTGAGCGTTTATGGAATGGTAATGCCTGCGATTAACAAAAGCAGACTCATTTGGTGCTTTTATTGCAACGTGAGTGCAGTGAATCACTCAGATTACATTTGGAAAACCGAACATTGCTGCAAATTGAATTTTATGTTGGCCTGTTCAACCACAGCAGGAGGAAACCTTATATAATGAGGGGTCATTTCAATGAGGCAATCTAAGACAGCTGGCATAAATGTGCTTAGTGCCAGCTGCGATATTCCAGACCTGTCAGCCAATTTGCAATGATGGTCCCAGAGAGCCCAGACTGGTCATTAACTGGCCCTGCAGAGGGATGGACCTCTTTTGCTGGGTGGGTTGATCTTAAGCTGGGCCTAATTCAGCACACATTTCCAATAAAATGACTCTTGGTAATCTGAATCAGCTTATTAGCCATTCATCATTATGTGCTTGGATGTGTTTGCCAAGTCTTCAAGCAATCTAAAGTCACCCAAAATATCACATTACACAAATGAGCACTATGTATAGGCCACCTCAGCCTCTACAGTCTTCTTGTTACAGACGATGTGCCATTTGGTTATGATCTTAAAGTATAAAGTTTTAACTGCTAAAATACACTGCATGCGGAACGGCTCCGGAACGACTCCCCTCCAGAACGACAGCGTACTCCGCCGTTCGCCAACTCACACATGATTCGTTTGTGATCTGTTTGGTGCGGCTCCGCCGGACACCGAGCGTCGCTAGAACGCACGAGATCTCGCAAATTCACGCATAATCGCGCGATATTGCCGGCTGTAGTCTCTTGGAGAAAGAGGCATTCATTCATTCATACATACAGTAGAAGATCGACTCGGTCCTAAATCATAAATGATTGGTTGATTTTGGATCTCCAGAATCAACTTCTCCTCATCCATGGTGTCGACGGGGTGAAAAGACACCTGAAAACCTCTGACCTGTTGACTTCAGGTCGGCGCCACCCATTATGACGTGTTCTTGTAATGAAACCCGATCTGCGGTGAACACGGAGTATTTTATTTTGAAAATCAACCGGGGTTTTATTTTGTATTTTGTAGCCGACTTCCCTCCCGGCACAATCTGCCCTGTGCTGCTTGATGCGCCATGCTCCAGCGTCCAGCAAAAATAGAAGCTCTGCGTATGTGTTGCGGAGGGCTGTCGGACGCCGCAGTTGTTCCGGAGCCATTTCGCAGCGGAACTGGAGACTGTGTGAGCTGACACATAGACTAACATTGAAACGTAACCGCTCTGACGCCATGGCGGACAGTCAAACAGTCCCTTTACCAGCTCGCTGCATGTCAACATGTTCTCAATCCCAACCTGTCAAATACAGCAGCTCAGTCAGTGACCCTGTGCTTCAAACTATGATGCTGTTGATAACGCTTTTGGCCTCACTTTTGCATGTGCAGTTATAAGTAAGCAATGAAATGGGACCTACAACCAATCCCAGCAACAACAAACATGACCAATCTGAGCAACAAAACAAGACATACAACCAGATCAACAAAGTGTGTGTGACACATGCACATTTGGGCAGTGCTTGGTCTGTCAGAAGCCCTATGCTTCAGCTTCAACTATGATGCTGTAGGTAGGTACAGTATCCCTTTTAGCATCAGTTTTGCAAGTGAAGGGCTCCGCAGTACGAAACATGGCCTACAACCGATTTGAGCAACAAAACCTGACTAATACCTGCAATGAAACGTGACCCACACACAATCCCAGCAACAGTGTGTGACCAGTTCAAGCAACAAAACATAACATACAACCAGACCAATATAATATGTGAGTGACCCATGCATGTTGGGGTGGTGGCTTGTCCGCTTTCAAGCAGGAAAACATGGCGGCCTGGTCATAAACTTTCATGTATTACAGCCAAACAGTACACAAAAATGCATTTCTGAAAACATTTGCAGCAATGCACTAACAGATTCATATTTGATCAAACTGTCAAACTAGGCAGTGCTGATCAGAGTTTCATGATCGGAGGTCTGCGGTCAGGTTAGCGACAATTAATAAGCAACGTCTGGGTGAACTTCCAAAATAAGGTAGACTTAGAAAACAACTGCTTGGGTAGGGTTTAGGAAAAGGTTGTGGTTTGGTCACCAAGGACACAAACCCCGGTCTTATGGCTGAAAGTCCTGTGTTTGTTTGACCCATCCATTTACCCCACCTCCTCCAGTCATGGACTTTCTCACTGTTTATACTATTTCACCTGATTTTGACACCTCCAAAGTCACAGTCACATGGCCCTGGACGAGCAGCTCAGGCGCCATGTTGGAACGCACAAAACAAAACAGGGTGGTCTACACTGTGTGAACACATTATACTCTAGTTGTGTCCATTGATTATGTTTGATTGTGCATTAGCTTTACGTTGCAGTAGATCCTGAGCTTGTTTGTTGATTTGTAGCCAACACTATATTTTGCTTATCCATACGTAATATTAACTTGGGCTGCAGTGTAATTGAATATAGACATTTGTCACATTGATAGGTCGCTGTCGATGCAAAGACTTCCCTAAATCCTCCTTTCTTTACCAGCTTCTTCTCTCCTTGTGATTTTCTTCCCTTTACCTCCCCCTCTCCTTCCCCCTTTTTGTTTTCAGGGCTGCACATTTCAGTGTCCCAAGACAAGATGAGACAAGACGAGACAAGAGCTCACTGGGGCCTAAAACAATGAAAATCATGAATATTTGTAAATAAAGAGAAGGACACACATTTTCTTGATGTGAGATAAATAAGGCAACGTCCCTTCACTGTGCTGGTTTCTGAGCCCTTCAGGACCGGAGGCCGGCCCTCAGAATGACTGACAAGTGATGACACACGACGGGGGGGCGGGGCTAAAACGAACGCTCTCTGTCTCGAGGTAAAAAGCTGCGTGTTGAAGCTCATCTGCCAGCAGCCATTAGATCAACCCAACCCCCCTGTGTGTGTGTGTGTGTGTGTGTGTGTGTGTGTGTGTGTACCCTGTGACTCTAATTGCCTAACATCTGTAGCCATGGTACACTCATTAGAAGATAGAGAGAGATAGTGAGACAATAAAAAACAGAGAGAGAGACTGCCGTTATTTCCACATCCTGAATCCTGTTGTATGTGTGTGTGTGTGTGTGTGTGTGTGTTTGCATCCATATGCAGATGTGTGTGCGTGCTGGTATCCATCTACACACGCGCGCAGTGGGGGGCCATTAAACGGCGATTGGCGGCAAGGCCTCAGCACAGCAGGACAGCTGCGGGCTTTTGTGATTACATAAGCGTGTAAATGGATACACTTGTCGCTCTCAGGCGTCTGCTGAGAGACACAACGTCAGTCCTGATGCCGTCCGCTCACCAGTCACTCACCCTGCCGCCGTCTGATTGGTCACATTTTGGCACCCAGAATCTTGTCATTAGCAGAAAGATGAAACGTTTGATGATATCAGACAGAAATGAGACACTGCACCAGCTGGAGAAAGTCTCCAACATTCTGTACTCAACTAGACGCACAAAAAGTCGCCATCTGAAGGACGTTTCTTCTGTTTCTCTGCAAAGTGAACTGAGTCTCAGCTTTTTCATGCCGCTTTCTCAATACATCTTTTTACACTTTTTCATCTTGCATTAAAACTAACTTGTACTTAGTTGCTTCCCACCTCTGCACTGCAGCATCATAATCAAACGAAACACATGTGAAGTTGTGTATCCAGTTTCTAAGAGACCAAGATGATTCTGTTCATAATGACACGATCAAATCAGCCTGCAAAAGACGAAGAGGCTGGAGGAAAAAGGTCCGTCTCAGTCATTTCCCCACAGACGGCTGAATGACTGAAGCTTCAGTTGTCGGATGATGAGCTGCCGTCAGCGTCTGTCAGACTGAGCTCAGCAGATGAAAGTGACCGATCGATCCGTCAGCCCGACACATCAACGGTGTAATCAATCAGAGCAGCATTTCCACAGAGCGAGGAGAGAAAGAGAAAATCTCTCTGCTTCAAACATTTAACGACTGTAAAACACTCAGTCACAATCAGCCGGGACCGCGTTCAGGAGAAAAGTAGGATGTCGATATTTGAGTTTTAGTTGTGAGCTGTTGTTTCCTCGTCCGTAAAATCAGAATCAGAGACAAAGCA
>JAJHUR010134888.1:1368-30488 GCA_027495735.1 Lutjanus campechanus
GATTAGTGCAAACATCCAGGTAAAATAGTGAGAAATTTACTTACCGAAAAACTGCAACACAGACTCCGACGGTCGGTTACTACAGTATACACTACAACAAGCCATACTGTCACAAAATCTATGCGAACATTGGCAAACAAACACGGACACTGCAGCCCCTGTCAACCGCTGGAGGTAGCCGGAGGCCGCTGGATGTAGCCGTCTAGCACAACCGATGCTTTAGCAAAGAGCTAACTGCCAGTGTCTGTCTATGGAGCTGTCACTCAACGTAACCACGCCCTAATTTATGCAAGAATTTTAAGCCTAAATTAGATTAAAACTGTTGTGGTACAAAAAAATTCACCCCCCTTAGAGTGTTCACGGAGGTGGAAACTATCAATTAAGGCCAAAAACAAAAAATGTACCAGGCTGTAAATATGTTTTTTAAGGCTGTAAAGTTGGCTATTTTAACATGGGGGTCTATGGAGAATTGCTCCCTTCTGGAGCCAGCCCCCAGCGGCAGACGAGGAACTGCAGCTTTTTGAACGCGGAAGTGATCCTCACTGCTGAAACCTGCAACTCCCCCCTTGGGCCACACAGACCATGCACAAGTTAATTTGCTATCTTCCAGACATGGTAAAAATGGCAACTGTGCCAATGTAAGATAGCAAATCCACCTCCGCTGATTTAGTACTGGCTTTCAGTACCCATATTAGCATTGTCAGTGGGAGCCTTTAAGAAATACTGGTGTTAGCATTTAGTGCATAATGCAGATTTTAGACTGTGTGAACATCTCATTGTGGGCTAGTGAAGATTAGAGTTAGAATTGTTGGGGTTGTGTGGTATGGAGCTACTTGAATGGAATTGCAGTGCAGTGCACTTGGCTTGGTCCAAACTAGAGTAACAAAATAAGAAGCATCCAGAGCTGTTGCCAATTGAAACACTTTCAAAATCGTTGGATTTAGTGCAGCACAGCTTGTTAAAATCTGACAACAGAAATCGGCCAAAAGTCACTTCACCAGAAACTAACTCACTGATACAAAACACAAGCTAAAGGTCAAGTATAAAGTCTGGTGAATAGTACTGATGCAAAATTCTAATCACTAAAATTGGGATTTTTGAAAGCAAATTAAATGTAACATCTATTTTACACACAAAAAGGAAGAGTAATTTGTTCATACTACAGGCTTAATAAATATCTTCCCTACCAGCAGCTCTTTGAAATGTGTGAATCAACCTTGTCCCTCCTGCAAGCTCGATGTATATGTAACACTGCGGGATGATCTTTACATGTTTTCATGCTGTGCAGATCTGGTCTGAATCAGTTCTGCAATTAGCTCCATGTGGAGAGAATGTGTTAGAGAAGAGAATACATAAACCAGAGAGGATGACTGATCACTAACTGTCTTAAGGTGCATTTACTTATTTGGATGCCTCACTTTGTTTTATTGCATTTTACTGAACATGAAAATTATGTGATATAGTGATTAACAATTTATTATGAGGCTGATGGTGGGTTTCCACCTTCACTACATACAGTATTTTTTGCCTATGGATTTGAAGTCTCTTTCTTCTCTGTTACCTTGCTGCTTTCTTCCTGCCTCCGGTTGCCTGCTCTGTCTTCTTTCTCTGCTCTCTCCTTTGATCCTCCCCCTACTCTCCACTCCTCAGTCAGAGCTACAGGCAAAGTGGCTGGAACAGCCAACCAGTTTTGTTCTCTTCTCCAACAGCCTGTTGGGGTCAGAGGTTAGGGGCCCTCAGATATTGCTCACTGCTGCCCCCTGGTGCTCAGCATTGTCCGCAGTAGGAAGCCGTCCTGTGTGTGTGTGAATGTGTTGAGGCTGTGAAAACTGGAGCCCTGCCAAGACTCAAACTGGAGAGAGAAATAATCTAGCCAAGCCTGAATAAATCCCCAAATTTCTACTAATCAGGACATTCGAGGGTATTTAAATGGTCTGAACCAGTCTTTAATTAAATTACAACATTTAAAATGTTACCTTTACAATTCCTAAAATGGCCTGAATCCAACAATCTGAAATAGAGAATGTATTAGGTTAGGTTAGGTTCTTTAATGTCCCCAAGGGGATAATTGTTTTCACACATCAGTCAGTAAGGCAGCACACATTTATAGACAGCAGCAATCATGACATCCATGACCCCCCACATAACAGATAAACAAACCCTCTCACCACAGACAAACATGTAGACAGGAATAACATGACATAACATAACACAGACAATATAAAATATACATATTAGATTGTGAACTTTTACTTCAGAGGTTTTTAAAAGTAAACCAAGTGAAGTAAAGAAATTCCCATTAATTGGATTTTTAAACAAAAACTGTGAATGGGATCAGTGTGTCAGTTTTATTTTATGGGCTTGTATTAAGACACACCCCCCCCCCCATGACCACATGGTGCAACCCATTTCATTTAGTGCACTTGTTATGCGTTCTAATGCCGTCCATGTGGACTCTGACAGAAAAGCAACTGTGGAGCAATTGTGGACAGGGATTTCAAGATAATTGCACAGTCGGTCACACCACGTGTGACCTACATCAAACAAACTGGGTCCTATTCATCTTACCAGAGGTAGACGACATGACACAGATTTCAGATCATTAAAAAAGGTAATTTACGCAAGCATCACTTTAGATATGGGCTGTTTTTTCTGTCTGTCTTCGGGGATATCATTACTTCCTGCTTTGATAAATACCAACCTGACCTCTACCACCTCTACACCCCCTACAGGTCTGTCTAAGTTCCATCAGGAGCCATCACACCAAACAGTGCCCGCTGGGGGCGCTGCCCGCTTCGAGTGCCAGATTGAGGGAGTACCCACGCCTGTTATTACCTGGGAGAAGGACGAAGTGGCTGTCCCTGAGGAGCCAAGGTAACCCTTTTGTTTTTTGTTGTTGTCCTTCATCTTCTCTTTATTTTCTTTCAATATATCAATGATTGTGTGATCTGATTACTCAGGTTTGTTTCAGGACTTCTGTAATTTCATGCCATTATTTTGAGTGCGTATTCTATTTCTTATTGTTCTTTTTTAAACTCATACTTTTCTCTTTATGTGTTCCCTCATTAATATCATTGAACTGTCAGTTACATCATGACATCAAGTCATTTAAATGGATGACATGATGAGTCTTTTGGAACGTGACTTTTTAGAACACTAGAACCACCGGAGTTCGCAATATGCTGAAAAATGCAAATGGGCCGAATTTACCCGCTTTAAGAATGCATTGATTTTCAAGCTACAAGCAGTCTGTGGGGATGTCCCAGCTAGAAGTGCTGCAAAGACCACTCACATTAGCCATGATGCCTTCTTGTGTTCAAACATGTAAGAAAACTTAACAAACTACTTGGCAGGGGTTTTTGTGTTCCAAAATGCAAATGTTACATTTTGTTACTGTCTCTCTTCAGAACATGGTGATTTATGTTGGTAATTATCATTTATCATTTTTAGACTACAGTGAACCATGAGTAAGCTGGCTCTATTAATTACTTACTTAATTCACAATTAAACAAATGCAAATGGAGGTTCAGTCGGTAAGCATAAAATTCAGCTGGTGTTTGTTTGCACACTAGATCGGACCAGAAGAACCGGAAACCAACCCAGCTCCAGTGTTCAGCAGCACAGATGCTGCCGAATGGTCATAGAAATATCATCGGAATACTAGAGGCAGCTGGGTGTCTCTATGATCCCCTTGTTCTTCAGCACATTGTTACTCGTCACTTTGATAATAAAAGTGGCACAACTTGTATATTAGGAGTAGATATGGGTTACAATATTGTATAAAACTTTGTATTTACTTCAGCTGGCCATGGCTATCCACATTTGGGTTTGACATCTGGGGCTGTATTCATATAATTTCAAAGTGGTATAACTAGGAATGATCAGAAATGGAAGCAAATGTAACTAAAATAACCTTATTTATCAAGCAAACAAAATATGCTGCATATAAAATGCTTTTCTACTGGAATAAGTTGTTTTGGACTATTCAAAGTGAAAAACAGTGTCTGTATAATTTCCTTTCATCACTCAAGGCTACATACACTGATTTTAGTGCAAGTATGAACTCATAAAAGGCCAGTAATTTGTAATTTGTGCAAACCTTATCCTTCCATGGCATAGTATTTTTTTTTCAGAATCACTTAAAATTTCACTCTACAGTCACTCTAGTGTGACATATAAATGTTTCTTCTGTGTTCATGAGATAAATGAAACATATATCCATGCAAATCATTTTAGTTTAATTACAGTCTCAACATACCTCATTACTTGATTCCTCTGGAACACACAATTACAAGCTTCAGTGAAGAGGCCAGTGATTGCCAAGCACTCTACTTTGACCTTTGAATACATTACAAGACTTGGTAACAAACTAGAAGAGTGCACTCAGTACAGTACAGATCTCCACAAGGCAACAGATGGTGAGGCACCTACTGCAATGCCACCACAACTACCAGATGCAACCAGCAGAGATTTGTTCCACCAACATTAACATGACTCCACCAAGCAGTCAAGTTGCAGTTTACATCCATGTCTGTCCAGACTCATATGATGTATATAGTGAAGACTTAAAGGAATTTAATATGCAACTTACTGTTATATTAACCTGTGACTCTGAAGGAATTTGTGACTCTGAGGTATTACGTGTAATTTTTGGCAAAATTGAAGTAATCATTATACATATATGATTCCAGTGAGAAATATGCTGTTTTCACTAAGAGACTGTTTTTTACAGAAGAGTACAGAGGACTGAGAAAGCGCTTTTAGCTATAAAATGTCATCACCTCATCATTTTATCCTTTTAGATATTTGTGTGTGTAATTTAGTCAGAATTAGCATATGACTTCTTAAGTTATGGTCAAAAACGTGTTTAGTGAAGTCACCGTAACCTTGGCCTTTGAGCACCAAAATTTGTTGTTCATCCTTGAATCCAAGTGGTCATTTGTGTCAAGTTTGAAGAATTTCCCTCAAGGTGATCTTGAAATATCACCTTCACAAGAATGGGATGACCTGAAAACATAATGCTTCCGGTCATAAAAACATGAAGGCATAAAAGTCATTAAAAAAAGGTTTTTCAGGGTTTTTCAAAAATTCTAAATCACAGAGGTCCTTTGGCATACTGTACAGTCATGAATGTGCACAAAAAAATTATTGATCGGCCCAGTCTCTCTCTCTCTCTCTCTCTCTCTCTCTCTCTCTCTCTCTCACACACACACACACACACACACACAGACTGTGCTTACACCTGGCAGGGATAACAATAACAGAAAATATAGATGTATTCACTCTTTCTTGTATTGTCATGTCACAATCAGTGAGTGGGTTTCAGACTAGATAAAAAGTCTAAGTGCAGAACTATTTTCAAAGTACATATTCAGGATTTCAACCATTATAAGAGCGTTGAAGAATCACCCTGAGCTTAAAACAAACCACTCACCATGAACCTGCTGTGGTCTTACAGATGAAAAAAAAAAAATCAAAATGTACACCTGCTGTCACATTCTTGACATCTCTCTCTCTCTCTGTCAGTTGTCACAAATGATCTCATTTACTGGGCCACTTAACAATATTGACATTTCTCTGTGGCTCCTCCGGCTCCAGCACCTTGGAATTTGTTTCCAGCCTTATTGCACAGGACTAAGTGCTAATGGCTGCTGTAGCCCCGCATGACCCACAAACAGCTCGCTGCTTATAAGGTCTTATTGGTGGGATGTGGTTCTCCCACCTCAGGCGCTGTTAATGGCCTCTCACAAAGATGAGCTAAGGGGAAGGCTGATACATCACTAGCTCTTTCTCTCTCTGTTCTCTGTGCTCTAATGTGCCTTTTCCTCTCTATTGGCCCCTCTGCCATCTCTTGCTCTTTTTCTTTGCTATTATCCCATTTCCATCTCTATTTCTGTTCCTCTGCTATTCCCATTTACTCTTCATTCATGGCTCCCTGTCTTCCTCTCATTATCTCTCATATTTGTTCTTCGTTTTTCCTATCCACTGCGTCGTTATTCTCTCTGTCTGTTTTTTTTTTTCAACCTCCTTTCCTTCTCACCCTTCAGAGCAGGCTGCTGGTCATATTTTAGCAGGATTAATAGGCTATGATAAAGGCGATAAGAGGTTGTGGGATGGCATTACATTGCCAGGGCCCTGGGGACCTGGCCTGCAGGCCACCAGTAATATGTCTGGAACCTGACCAAGGGAGAGGGAGAGTAGAATTAAAGTAGAGGCAATAAATATCAACATTACAAATGGACAGATAATATGCATACATTTAATCACTGTGTTACTGTATTTACAGTTTTTTGGCTGTATTCTGTGTATTTTTATGACGCCCAAGAGCCAGAAAACAACTTTCATCTTTGTATTCATTTTTATCCTTTAATGTCCCTGTCGTGAAAACTGGAGTTGAAAATGATTTTCTTTGCATTTTTCTTTGGGGCAACAATGACAACAGTCTTTGTATTTTATTACAACAGACCCCAAAGTTTTTAAATGTAGGTCTCTGCAAAACACAATGATAATTCAACTGTTTGAGAGCATGATTTTAGGCAGTGAAAAACTGAAATGATTTCAGGTTATATGGAGTAACATTAATTGTATAATATTATCAACAATGAATCAGAAGTTTGTTTTTTTCATGTCATAGCAAATGTCTGTTTTACTTACCTTAGGTTAGCTTCTCTCCTTTTACCGTAAAAGGACAAATTAACCCATCCATTTACATAATCCTGTTTAGTGAGACCTTGTTATAAGGTAATAAGTTCTCGGTATAACTTCTTGCTATTTAAAGATAAAGCGACATCTAGCGGATATTTGGAACATAACGTACCTAAACTGAGTGGAAGAGATGGTTCAGTCAGTTTGAATTAAGTTCAACACACTTTAAAATAAAATAAAGTGACTAAAAATATGCTCCACTAAACAGTTGAGTTACTTTTTGAGTTGTATGACTAGCACTTGACTCATTAAATAATATATTGATATTTTTAGGCTATGCCATGACATGCAAGATATATATGTCAATATATACATTTGGTCCAAGGTAGCACACTGTAAATTTTAGTAATTATTAGGGTGGCACAATTTATCAAAAGATTTTATGTATTTAGGTATTTTCATGGAAAGTGAATTTTTTTTTTTACCTATCACGAATCCCTAGTGATGATCTTATAGAATCTGATTCATTGCTGTAGATTTAACTACCCAAAAGTGAAGCTGGGTGATATGGATGAAATCAAATATCTTAATATTTTTAACCAAATGCCTTGATATTGATATTGCGACAATGTTGTAGGGATGACTTCTGCCGCTTTCACAAAAAACAACACAATGAGAATTTTGATAAATAACCATCAGTCATGTGGATAATGATCATGTTGATAAAGACAAATAATACAACGACTAGAAGAGTCTGGTAAGTTCAGAAAAAAAAAAAATCACCGCCAACCAGGATAAGACAACACTTATGCCATATAATGATATAACAATATCCAAAATCTGAGACAATATCTAGTGTCTTACCATGATATTGATATAATGTTGATATATTGCCCAGCTCTGTGTAAGACTTGTAATTGCAACCCCTCCCTGTAGTGGCTGTACACAATAGCCTCTCTGCTGTATAAAGAAGGATGGAGCCCTGTGAGGACTCAGCAGGATCCCTGCCGAGTGGATCAGCTGGATGTTCGATGCTACAAGGCACTAAGCCATTTATTCCCATGTTTTTCTCCCTGTCTCACCCACCTCCTTACTCTTTCTCTCCCTGCTGCCGCTCCTCTGTTCTGCCCTGTGTGCAACAGGTTCATTTCCCTTCCTAACGGGGTGCTCCAGATTCTGGAGGTGACCGAGGAGGATGAGGGTGCCTACCGCTGCGTCGCGTCCAACTCTGCCAGGAAGGACATCAGTCATGAAGCCAGGCTCAGTGTCACCACAGGTGAGGTCTGTTGTAGTGTTTTATAGTGTTTGAATAGGCAGCTGGGCCCTGCTGGGAGCTGCCAGATCAATCTCAAAACTCTAGTGTCAGGTCTAGGACAAGATGCTTGAACTGCATCAGGTCTCTCCAGTGCTAACAAAAAGGCACGCACTCATGTAAAGCAGTGTTTGTGTATTTGTAACTACAGTGATCAAATCAGTTGATTAGATTGCTGTGGAATTTGTATTATTTGGACTATGACAATAACAAGTTGTTAAAATACTTAAAGATCCCCTACAGACATTTTTTAAGACATAAAATATTATGCTTTGACACATTTTTTTGTTTATGATGTGGTTTTTCAACAAAGATGGAAATTTACTTTGTTAAAATTCTTTAAGATTGCATATATTCCTTCTCCCTTATTTTAAAATCCAGAATCTATGAATATGTAAATATTTGTCATTTCAAAATGTAATTACTAGACACTGAAAAGTTCATTTTCAGTGTATGTGCAATGGAGGTTTCAAGTTTCCACAGTCACACTTGATGGGCTCAGAGAAATGTTCCTTCTACAGCAGATGGTTGTGAAAGCAGTTTTCTTGTGTCAGTATCTGCACATAGATCATTCTCTACAGTGAAGGTTAAACATATCAGCATAGACTATTAAAGGAGTGAATGTAGCCAAAAAGTCTGAAAAATTAAACCAATTTGAAAATGTCTTAAAACCTGCATTCTTGCTAATGGCCAGCGGGGGGCGCTGGTTGCAAAAAAATGGTGAGATTGTATTGAAGTCTGTGAGAAAATTACACTACTTCTCATCTGATTTATTACCTCAATAAACAGTTCCCTAATGAGTTTATGTCTCAATAGCTAGGTTCATATCTTCAATAGCAGCATGATGTTACTACTCCAGTGACCTGATATAGGGGTAACAATGTGTATCCATAGCACTGTGTACATTTAAATAGCCATGAACTTGTCTTAAGGTGTTTTCCAAGTTTCCGTTTTAGAACTTTTGACCCTTTCCCAGCATGTTTTCAGTTCATGAAAGTTATTGGTAACATTTTGGTCACCTAAAAATTCAGTGTCCAGTTATACTAAAAGACACTCTAAAGTGTCAGTTATTCTTTTTTTTCAGGCAAGTAAATTTGTTTCTAAGCCTGTTTTGTGCTAGTCAATATTAGCAACATCAACAAGAGTTACAGATGTAAATTGTTAACCCAGGTAGCTAACACTATCGTTAGCTGATAATTTAGCGTTTGCTATGCTAACAGTACCTGTCCTCGGCAGGCCCAGGCAAAAGAAAATTGTCCCACTGTGATTCTGATTGGCTATAATTTGTTGCTTTTGTTAGTTTGGGTTGTTTGGGTTGGCTAGGTCCTGGGTAGGTTTAGACGTGAGGAGTGTGATTGGGTAGAGTTAAGACAAGAATATCAGAGCAAACCAGTCAGAGGCAGAGTCGGGTGGGTCATGACTTCACCATCATGGGAAAAAATAAATAAAAAAGTATAACGCTGTAATCTAGCTGCTGACTCACAGTAGCTACAGGACATGCCAACTACAAGACACACCCCTTGAAATGGGTAGGTTTAGGCACCAAAACTACTTGGGTATGGTGAGGAAAAGATCTCATAAAGTCAAGTGGGTGTGTCATGTAGTAAACCTGTGACGCTCTGTTATGATTGTCTACCCCCCACTCCTCCCCAGCTCCACCTTCTCGTCCAAATAGGGACTTCAAAGATGTCTTATAATGCAATATATTACAATGCAATACAGTGTATCGGTTCTTGTTGATAATCTATTATTGAATGTTGTGTTTTCTCTGACTGCGGTTACCTCAGCTGTAGGAATAGCTGATGCTGCACAAATACTGTAAAAGCTGTCACTGAAAGGGGAACATAAAGTGCTGTATCTAGACCAGTTTCTCTCCTCATTCCCGTATGATATAACCAGATGGGAGGAATGGTGTAGAATAGGTCAAATGTAATCAAAATATTGCATTTATAAAACAACATAGAGTTAATTGAAGGCCTTGATCATTGCTGTCATTGTGTTTTATCATGTGGTTTATTAGGGACCTTGGATTATTTTTTGAATATTTAACGCAGAAATTAAAACCAAACAAAGTGACTCAGTGTTCAGGCCTAAACATTCAGGGACCTTGACCATTTCTTTATATGCAATGTTATTTCAATACATTTCCCCTTCCATTTCTCATTAAAAGAATTTGCAAAGAACTTTCAGCTGGTGTTGTGTTTTAAAAGCATGTGCTGTACAATGACTGTGGCTGTCCTTCAGACTTCATTTGCTTTGCAACACTAACAGGTACCAAGAAACTTTTATGCTCTAAGTGCTGACTGACAGTCTGCCTTCTATATGGTACTGGCATTGAGCTTACACTTTTAATTCAGCTTCCTATAAGTGCCTGCTGCCTTTGTTTGTTCATCTCTTTCATCTACACGACTCATTTTCCATGTTTGGCGGAAGAAATGCAAATTGTTCAATGTTTTAATTAAGTGATTTCATGTAAGCCTGAAAGATTCAGATACAAACTTTTAAAGTCATAAGAAAGAAAGTGATGAGGCGAAAACATTTCTATACGTATTCATGCCTGACTCACTTTATTGTCAATGTCAATGTTCGTCTTAAACTGCATAAATCATCATATTTGTATAAACAATAGAAAATTGTGTCAGATGGCTGGCCCTTCATAGAATTTGTTTAATGTAATTTGCATCAATTTAAATTATTATCTTGACACCTCAGAAAGAAGAAATCAAATCTTTTAAATCTATCGTATATCAGTTCAGAATAACATGGCAACAAACAGAATAAATGTTACATTATTGTGTAATCATGCTCCAGTCAGTTAAACTCAAGGCTGACACTTCAATGAAAGGAGTAAAGCTGTTAACAGAATAAAAACATATCTTTCTACGTCACATCGATTACTTTGGCTTCGGCATATGCCCTTCTCTCTTTGATCATAATCGTAGGGTGACTACAACCCTACAAGGATTTACATTAGTGGATTACATGGTGCAGTGACTCAGTGAATAGCATTGTGAGATGCGAGTTTGCCATTAGGCAGCCCACATTAAAGCCCTGTTGTATTTTCAGCCTCTGTGGCTAGCAAGAGATCAGTCAACTGTAATTGGCTGCTCTGTGGAAACCATTGTGTCTTTTTTTTTTGAGTCACAGCCTTTGTGTCCTTCAAAAGAAAGACAAAAAGACAGAGAGAGTGAGAACCAGTCATATGAGACCAAAGCAAGTGAGTCAGACACAGCGTTATGACTTTGAAAAGTTTTGACACTATCCTCAGTCCTTAGTTTTTCAGTGTCTGTTTTGAGCATTACCATTAAGTAAATTTACATTTGATTACAAAGAAACACCAATTACAAACTTTTGTTGCTGACCTTGTCCTTAGCAGTTCATTGCTTAGCTTCCGTGCCTTTCTCTGCTTGTCTTAACTGGGGGTGTAGCGGCCGCTATCTACTGTTGCTAATTTTGCACACTGACTATTGTTAAGTACTAACCCTACATAAAATAATCCAAACTATTCCTTTAAGAGATCATTGCATCACCATTACTTCTTGACAGCACTATTTGGTTTTACTTAACATGTTCAGGTTTCTGTACATGGCTTTATGTGTTGAACAATCAAAGCACCTCTTATATAGTTATTATGCTTAAATTGAATGATTTGAATGATTTCTCTGCTCACATGCTGCTATCATTTGAAAACAAAATATACAGTTGTATAATAGAGGGGAAAGTATCCTCTTTTTTGCACTACTCTTTGGATAGTCAAGTTGCATTTGGGAAATTAGTTGTGGACATAGGTACAGTAGATTATAATGGATTTTAACAACTGTAATGACAAGGAGGCTGATATTTCTGGGCTATTTTCCCTCAGTGTTTTTGCTGCTGTCCTAGAATCCTTAGAGGAAACTACTTAAGGCTCTTTTGCGAGCCATTACATGTAACGGATGTCAGATCTAATGCCATCACTTCACTCGTTTGCACTTCAGAGTTCTATGAATAGAATACTTCAACATGCAAGCATTGACAGCTTGATGTTGAGGTGATCAAGTCCTTCTACCTACCTTGAGAGGATATAGAAAATTTGAAACATTAAGCTGCCTTCGACCTCCAGTTTTTGGTTTCTTACATTTCTTCTTCACTTTACCTTCTCACTGCACCCACACACATCATATCCACATAAGGCCCTTATGAATGTGCTCCTTGCAGTGCAGTCCTTGCAAAGGCAGACTGACCCACTTAAAGCCTTATGCATAATCAAGGATTGCTGTATATAATTTCAATTATTAATTTATAATGTGTTTACAGAATGCCAGGCCTCTTTCTGGATATCATTAACATTATGTTATGCTGAGATTGCCTAGGCTGAGAAGTATTGCAGGGAAATAAGGCCCTCTCACACTAGCGATACCTTGGGGATACAAACTCAAAGTGATCCAATCAACCAATAAACAATATGCTTTGAATAACATCCTCAGTCACAGAATAGGAGAGCTGTATGCAGTTTAATAATTGACACCTTTCTATCAGCCAACTTAATGGTTTACCTTTTCTCTAACAAAAAAAAATAAATGTCTTTTTACGTTCTATATGTCAGGGACACTGAAGCATTGGTTTAATGAGCTTAATAAAACTGCTTACGCAATCCTTACAGAGGAACCAGAGACACAAAAGACGGAATATGAAAAAACAAAATGCCAAGAAAGATTGAATGGAGGCAGGAGTTTAAGTGACTAGATGACACATCCAAGGATGTAATGTAGCGCGGTCTGTGCCACCAGTTTCTAGAAAAATAAGAAAGCAATTCAAGGGAAAAGTGGACAAATCTATTCATTTCTGATAATGGACACCTCGAAGGGCATTATCCCGCTTATACCATGGTCACTTCTGAAATAAATAAATATTAAATCAATTATTAATACGTTAATGTTGTTTTTTTTTCACAAGAAGCGGCTGTGTGGGCTATTTAATATCTCTCGTTGTGACGCGTTGCCAAGGTAACCGGCTCTGGCCACAGAACCTGCAGCTCGGTCGGCCGCAGCTGTTATATTTGGCCTAATCAGTGGAGGGAAGTGAGATGATTGCTTAACGTTATGTTAAGTGATACAAAGTATCATTTCAGAGGGCAAGTGCACCTCTTACTGCTTGTGTGTGTCCAGAGGATGATGCGAAATTTTGTTTCAAAGTCCACAGATAGTTTCTGAAATCGTTTTTATTGTAAGAAATATTATCCACCATTCACTCTGATCATTAAATGTGTATCAAGCAAGTAAGTCCTAAATTGTTTTTATAAATATTATCCACCATTCACTCTGTATCAAGCAAGTAAGTAAGTAAGGTAAGCAAGACAGAAAGACAGGCGACAAACTATTTAAAATTAAATGCAACATTGCCGTTGATCGTGAAATTTGATAGAGATACTGGCATATCCATCATAGTGGCATTTGAAGGACGGAGATTTAAGTTAACGTTTGTGGACCTCATGTCGCATCTCCTTCTTCTTATATTCTCTTCTCTCTTTCTCTTCTGCTGCATCCCAGTCTTCAAAATTATGAAATTCACCAGATAGGTTAAAGGAAACTATAAAATCACTCATGTTTTGTCTACTGTCTTGCCGTTGTGATAAATAAACTGTGAAATAACGTATGTTAACATATGTTTTTAGTTTCTGTTGCCACGGTTACCAACTAGCGTTTGAGCCAGCGCAATAATTTAGAACAATCAGGCTATTTGACCGGAACTTCATTATAGGTGTCCTACAACACTTTTTAACGGACACCCTGCAGCCAATCAGAATCGAGTATTCACCCAGACCATGGTATAAACTTAAAGAATGTATATAGAAGGGGTGTGAAGAAAGTAAATTTGTTAACAAGGCATGTGATAGCTTTCAATGACTTGACCTCATATGGGAGGAAACCCTTACCTGAATTGTGTCTAATAGTCTAATAGTTTATCATCAGAATTTACAGATGCATGCTTGCAATTATTTCTTTTAAGTGATCATGAATGAATATTTTTTCACGAGAAAACCTTAAGCTGTGATCTTGAGATAACATAAATTAAAAAAAAAAAAATCCATAGGAGTGCAAGCTCTTAGTTCACAGAAATATTCTGATATTCTGAGGTTACACCCAGCAGAGCCTGTAAGCTTTTTATCACATCCTTACTGTAGTGTTGGCATGCCAGGGTTTAAACAAGCATGTGTTAGAGAAACTTCAACAGTAATTGGTGAAAATGAGATCACACTGTACCTCAGTAATCAGACTGAATTGCAATTTTGTTTCACTTCATTTGTGAATAATGAAGTATTTGAACTGCTGAAAAAAGAAAAGAAAAAAGATATGGGCAGCCATTCAGAAGTTGTGACCTGCCCAGCAGCATTTTTCATCCAGTCAGTTGCCTCAAACTGGCCACTCTCCAGTTACAGTCACAAATGGCTCTAATGTTTACTGGTCCATCATAAAATAGTACACACTTCTTTTCTTGTTATAGGTTCTACAGACACCTTGAACAGAGTTTCGATTGTTGCACCACCTCAGAATGCAACAGTGGTGCTCGGCCGTCCCGCTGTGATGGAGTGCATGGCACAAGGCCAGCCAAAGCCACTGGTGTCCTGGAGCAGACAAGGTAACACTCGCTCTTTTCTGTCTGTGGTTCTCATCTCACTTGTTATCCTTTTTCACTGCATCTGTCACACTTTTATTATCCGCCTCTCGCTCTCTAACTCTCTGTCTCTCACACAGAAAACAAATATCAACACATCAGGATCAGATTTGCGTACCTGTAACTGTGAAGTTATTGTTTTCCTGGCAATAAACTGTCTCTTCTCCAATAGACCTCTGTTGTTCTATTGTGCACTGAGCCAGGGTTTGTATAAAATGATTTGTCACATTGATTAATTCACACCTCCACAGCTTTGACACACAAGCACACTTTTGTAATGCCTGTGGGAATGATGTCATGTGAAACTTTTGGAATTCCTTCGTGCTGTGATTTGGCAACATCACTGCAGTTTTGTTGGAGCCTAGTGCTGCATCTGAAACTCTTCCCTCATTCACAACTAACATTTAATTATACAGTGAATTCTATTGATGACTATTATCAGTTGTCAAAACTTGACAACACAATTCAGGTTTTATGCTGTGAGATAATTTACTATGTAGATGATGATCATTGTCTCTAGAGGATCTGATAACAGAACAACATTTTTGTACTTTATTTTACAGTGTACTAATAAGAACTACAAATAATATATTCCGTATTATACAGTATTAGACCCTTCATTAAACCCATATTACACCTTATTAGAGGGTAAGTGGGGACACATTACAACAAAACTGTATCCTAAACTAAAGTGTATTATTTTCCACAGTTAGACCCTTATTAGACCTCATTAGGAGGTAATTATGAACATATTACAACAGAACTGTACTGTAAACTAAAATGTATTATTTTCTACAGTTAGACACTTATTTTTCTATGGTAATGTGTCCCAAATGATCTTCTAATAAAGTCTAATGAGGGTCTAGTGAAGTGTCTAATACTGTCTAATTAATAAGAATATATTATTCATAATTTGATGCAAAGTATAGCTTGTTACATCTTATTTGTGTACCATTAGGTGTATAGTGTCTAATTAGGGTATGACTACTGTCTAACAAAGAACATATTATTTCTACTTTTCGTCAAATTTAATACAAAGCATGTCTTATTAGTGTACTGTAAAATAAAGTGCAACCCAAAATGGCGGAGAAACTAAATAAAGGTCTATATAATGAATAGTTGTACACAGCCTAGGAGTGTGGCAGGCACCTCAGTGAACCCAGACTAAAAAGTCACAGAGCCACCTGTTGGCCAGCTCGTGGGATTACAGGTCACATCCCCTGCTGCTCTAAGTGCTGCCTCCCACTTTAGTGTGATTTCTCAGGCAACTAAAAAGCCTGAGAAATGATCTCGACTTTTCTCAGTACCAACCTTTTTGTTTTCATTTGTATGATCTGAGACTGTTGTTCTTCGTTGTTTTCTTCTTTGATCAGACGGAAAGCCCATTTCCACTGATGTGGTTGTCCTCGCAACAAATCTGGTCATTAGGGACACGAGGCGTCACCACGCCGGCGTCTACGTCTGCCGGGCCAACAAGCCCAAGACCAGAGAGTTTGTCATCGCAGCTGCTGAGCTGCATGTACCTGGTAAGAATGATGTTATGCACTGTACACATAATACACATGAAGAGACAGATGAAATAGGAAAGGATATATCATTAAGAAAAATCCAGACAGCACAATTAGGTCTTGAGAGACGACTTCAATGAATTTTCTAGTCTACGTTCTTGAGGTAGGCTATTCCAAAGGGTTGAAGCCTTCACAACAAAAGCCCTGTCACCCTTGGTCTTCAGCCCTGATTGTGGAATAGCTAACAGGGCCTTATTAGAGGGCCTCTGATAAGGAGAGTAGGGAATTAAAAGCTCAGCCAGGTAGCCTGGTGCCATACCATGTAGGGCCTTAACAGTCAATACTAGAATTTTAAAATTAATTCTAAAATGATAATAATCCTGTATCTTAAGTCATTAGTTTAAGTCCAGCTTAGCAGCTGGTAGACATAACTACCTTTTGAATAAGGCAACCATCAACTTTAACATCCCAGTTTCAGTTTGGCTTAAGTTTTTCATTTTTTCCAAGTGGAGCTCTGTAACATAAGAGGAGTCCTTAATGGTTCTCTCCTGTAACTTGATTGGAAGCTGTCAGATTGGTTCAAACAAAGTGTATCCGGGAATTAAGTGTGGACTTGCTGGGTAATGAATGGAAATGAATTGATTTGTTGCACACTTTAAAAAAGCATACTTTTTCATCTCTGGGCTTGGGTGAAGGTGTCAAGTATTGTCAAGTAGTGTAAGTGAAAAGGTCAAGTCCAAGTCCATGTGAAGTCACAAGTGACCCATATTAAAGTCCAACTTGATCAATAAGTCTTTTTTGATTTTTTTCAAGTCGAATCTCAGATCTGTAGTTTTTCGTGATGGGCAGGTTTAGCTGGCTGCCCCAATAACATTTGATTGGAAATTTGTGTGCAATAATCTGTTCAGATTATAGAAGCTGCAGGCAAAGAGCAGTATTGTTCAATTAAAGGGACAGTTAAAAATAGACATTTTTCCCTGGCCTGTAGTGCTATTTATCCATCTAGATTAGAAAGAAAGACTAGACAGAAAATCTTTCAACTAGTAAAGAAAGAAGTTCCCACATGAAACTGCTCAAAATAAGGTCTGTGCATTATGTTGAATAATGGTCATGATTTTTGGAAAGAGACGTTTTTTTTTGTTTGGGGGGGGGGGGGTTGCTTTGAGCATCACAGGCCAGCAAACATTTTTACTCCTGATATCTGCTAAACTCTGCAATTCACGCCAAAAATTAAAACTACTAAATACTAGTACTACTAATTGGATAAATAGCACTATAGGCCATTGGGGAAATCTTATATTCATTCATTCATTCATTGTCCGTAACGGCTTATCCTTGAAGGGTCGTGGGGGGCTGGAGCCTATCCCAGCTGACATTGGGCGAAAGGCGGGGTACACCCTGGACAAGCCGCCAGTTCATCGCAGGGTATCTTCTTATAATTAATCATTTTATATGTCAAGGACCAGAAGAAGAACTGTGAAAACAGTGTCTCTATGGCTCTTTGTTAAGTCTGAGAAAATAACTGTGATCCAAACTGAGTGGTCATGACTTTGGAAGATGTGGGCATATAACAGGGAAAAAGGTCTTAAGAACATATTATGGGAAGTATATGATAATGACTTGCCTGGTTAAATAAAGGTTAATCTTAACCTTAATCTTAACTCAAATCTTTTGAGTGTCTCCTTAATATTACAGGGCCCCCTGTAAGTCAGATCTTTGCTTCCTACTTCCAACAGCTCCTCCAGTGATTCTCCAGCCACCAGAGACAGCATCCCTCTCCCGGGGAAACACAGCCAGGTTTGTATGCAACAGCTCTGGGGAGCCTCCCCCAGTGCTGCACTGGTTGAAGAACGGCCAGCCTATCAAGTCTTTCAGACGAGTGAAGAGCCAGAGCCCTGGAGTCCTGCTCATCAACCAGCTGGCACTGGAGGATGCGGGCTACTACCAGTGCATAGCAGACAATGGGCTTGGCACGGCCTGTGCCACTGCCAAGCTGACGGTCATTGTGAGGGAAGGTCTGCCCAGCCCTCCTCGCCACCTGTCTGCCATGCCCTACTCCAGCACGACTGCCCTGCTCACCTGGGAGAAACCTGAGTACAACTCAGACCAAATCATTGGCTACTCTGTGCACTACCAACGTGCTGCAGGTAGGTCTCTATTCAAAAGTAAGTGCATGTCCACATTTCCTTAAAAAATTCAGATTTGATTTGAATATTTGCATTTTTTTTCCAGGCTTAGATAATGTGGAGTACCAGTTTGCAATGAACAACGACACCACAGAGTATCACGTCAAAGAGCTTCTCCCCCATACAGCCTACACATTCTTTGTGGTGGCTTACTCTCCCATGGGTGCCAGTCGAAAGTCCCTGCCAGTTACTGTAGAGATGCTAGAGGATGGTGAGTAATAAAAAAAAAAGAGGTAAAACAAGCTAGAGGTAAAATGAGGACAGCCTGGATGCTTCACTGACTCACACAGCAAACTTTATTAGCTTGCCAACCTTGTAACTCCTCCTGGATTTTAAGAGCTCATGAATCATCATCCGTTCATGAAGTGTCAGTTTATGTAGTCATTTGGAAAGAAGCGTGAGTAGCACATTGGAAACTCAACAGAGCATTTTTGCTTTAAAATCTGTCTGGCATTTGATGTTTTATTTTATTTTAGGACCACATCCAGGCCTGGAATCTTGTCATTTTAGTGGCAAGGCCACTTGGCCTTTGGTATCATCATTTTTTTCAGGGCACAAATGCCAAATGCCAGAGCTGCAAGGCCATCAAATAAAACAATGATTTTAAGAGGAGCAGGACAGGGCAGGATACCGCTGCACCCCTGGTGCAAGATTGCAAAGGTGGATTAAGACAAATTAAATCCATTGTGCCTCATGCTTTCCACTTATATTTTAGATCAGTGTACGATGGAGCCCCAAATCATTATTTTGAGATGATGACTCATTATTTTGAGACACTAACTCATTCTTTTAAGATAATTAGTCATTATTTTGAGGAAGTTTCTCATTATAATGACTCATTTTTTTCTCATCACAGACAGACAGTGCATCCAGCAGCACAACGAAGAGGAGACAAGCATACATAACACAGATCTATCTGTCACTGTTAAAATGATTTTCCACCACAACATGATAATCCACTCAATATGTACTCACCCCTATGCCGATGTGAGGATGGGTGAAGATCTTCAGTTCACAAAGCAATCCTGGAGTTTCAGCAGAAAACCGGGTTGCAGCCAAATCCAGTACAATGGCAGTGAATGGTGACCAAATGTAATTGTAAAAAAAAAGAAGAACACGAAACAAACACAAAATGTCTCCATCCTGCTCGTGTGGTGTAATCCAAGTGTCCGCGAGCCGCAACATTAAAATTTAACCACAAAAGACACAATTTACGCCATGTTTTTAACCAAAATGTCAACTGTAGCAGGTAGCAGGTAGCATGTAAACATGGCGGCGATCTCGCAATATTTTCACACGTGCATCCATTAAGAGATATACGAAGTCTCGCGATACATCGGCGCTATGTTTACATGCTACCTGGGAGGCTACAGTTGACATTTCAGCTAAAAACATGGTGTAAATGGCATCGTTTGTGGTTAAATTTTAATGTTGCGGCTCGTGGACACTTGGATTACACCACACGAGCAGGATGGGGACATTTTGTGTTTGTTTTGTGTTCTTTTCTTTTTTTTACATTTACATTTGGTCTCCATTCACCGGCATTAGCTGCAACCCTGTTTTCTGCTGAAACTCCAGGATTGTTTTGTGAACTGAAGATCTTCACCCATCCTCACATCGGCATAGGGGTGAGTACATACAGTATTGAGTGGACTATCATTCAGTGGTGGAATATTTTTGGAAAGAGATGTTTATTTAATGAGATTCCAGTCTGCAGTGTAAACCACAGAACTAGAATAACATTAGACTTTGTGATCAAAGAAAGCTTATATCATGTTATTCCCCTCCTGCAGTGCCAAGTGCACCTCCTCAGCTGTCGATAGCCAGTACCTCCCCTACAGACATCAGGCTGATGTGGCACCCGTTGTCCTTGCAGCACAGTCGAGGAGCTGTAACCCGCTACCGCATTGAGTACAGCACCCTGGATCAGTGTGAGTAACCCCTGCTGGTCAGTTGACCTTAACCTGACCTTGACCTGTCAGTGAAAGCACATTGAGTGTAATTCAGAAGATTTAGCCATTTTGATTTCATATACGTCAGTTTCATGTAAGTTATTCAGTGAAAAGTTGAGAAAAAGGTATTGAAAGCCTACTTTATCTTAAGAAATGTCATTTCTGTTCTGTTTCTGAAAATGTCGTGCAGAAGGTCAGAAATTTCTATGATACGGTTAAATATTTAGACAATACAAAAGTGTGCATGCAATGCAGAGTCATCTGTTCTGAATACTCAGTTCTCCAGAATCCACAGGAAAATTAAGTTCACTCTGAATGGAACCATTTTCACAACAGAGTGTCCTTCATTCCCTTTATATATGAATTTGTGAGTGTGTGTATTGCCTGTTCCCACAGTGGACAGTGTGTTCTCAGTTGAAGTGGGGGGTAATGAGACTCAGTTCACACTGAGAGAGTTGCAGCCCAACCAGGTGTACCGACTGAGGATAGCAGCTGGAACGGGCGTGGGCTTTGGGGTTCCCTCTGAGTGGGCCCATCACCAAACACTAGCCCACTACAACCACAGTGACCACAGCATGGGTAAGGAAGACGCCAGATCTGGCTCTCTTAGAATTTTGTTCATACCTAGAATTCCTGTTTTGGTTTATCCAGGATTCTCACTAGACTTGTACTGTGATTTTTGGAATTACATGGAATTTTGAGTGCTTTTCTGCTTGTAAGCAATCATTTAGTTACTTAGTAGATATATAACATGAAGCAAAGATTTATTTATAATTTGAAGAGACTATTGTGAAACCTTGAAACAAAGACGTTTATTGAAAGACATTATCACGCAAGAATAATCTTGTTTTCTCATTAATAACAATAATGAATAATAAATAATTAAATTAAATTAAATTACATTTTTAGGAGTGATTTAAAATGGAGGATGACCTCAAATTTAGTGTCATTAAGCTGAAGAAAGTTGTCAGACATCCAACTTTTATTGTCAGCTAAACACTTTTGAAGGGTTTGTGGACTGTTTATGTCATTAGGGTTTGTTGGCAGGTAGAGTTACACATCATCTGTGTAGAAATGGAACTAAATGTTGTTTTGTATGATATCACCCAAAGGGAGTATGTAACAGAGAAATGGATAGGACCTAAAATTTATCCCTTGCTGATGCCATAGTGGATAGGAGCCAGGGATCACACAGAATCATTGATACTAACAGAGAAGTGTCTATAACTTAAATAATAGGTGAACCACTAAAGTGCAATTCAGACGATGCCAATTTGGACCTCCAGACAGTTTAAGAGAACGGTGTGAGCAATTGTAATAGCTTCTACTAAGAAAAATGAAAAAAAGGTTCAACTCTGACACAGGGCTCTACTGCTACATTGTGAATGAACTCCAGTGGACATTTATTTCACAAGCGTCAGTAGTTTTTCTTGCCTTCCCTGTCAGATCTTTCCATCTTGTACTTTTCTGGTTGACTTTCTAAATAAATCTTTCTAACCTGATCACTTTTCTAGCATCACAGCCCTCTTCTTTCTTCCCTTTTTTGTACTACAAACATTTTGACTTGAAGCACAGGTGAAATTTATGACATTAACACTGGGGTAGGCAGTCACTGGGCAAAGTTCCATAATAACCTTAAGCATATTGTATTTCAAATGGCCTGAGAGAAAACTGGACTTCTGCTCGTCCTCTTGGTTCTGTTTTCAGACTTTATCAAATCTAGTCCATGACATGACTTTGACCAGTCACAGGTCAGTTAGATACTTGATTGTTGAGTCTCATTCCCAGGTTGTTTATTTGATGACCTGGGAATGTGCCTGAGCAATCAGCTATCTTTCTCCCAAATTACTCTCTGCACCTTCAAGGAATCATTCCAGAAATCATTGAAATGCAATGCAGCAAAACACTTGAGTTCTGAATCACTGGAATGATGTACCACTCGCACACAGAATACAAGCATAGCTGGGGATTTAGACAGTGATCTTTTCTGCAAGGAGCAGGTCAAATATAGCTTGAATGATGGTCTGGTGGTTAGTCTTTATGTTATAATGTGGAATTCTTTGTCATGTCATTGTTTTGTCCTTTTCCAAATTTTTTCAGTCATCTTTGCCCCCACTGAGCTGAAAGTCAGAGCCAGAGTGAACACGCTCAATGTGACATGGCATCCCTCACCCAATCACACATTGGTCACTGGCTACAAGCTGTCCTGTCGAGAAGTTGAGGCTGACGGATCAGCCAATGGAGAAAAGACGACACCAACCCACACCATCAGGCTTCGTAAGAAGGCCAGATATCATCTCCTCACTGGGCTGGGTAAGTTGTTGACCAAGGCGTCTTCAAATGTAATGCTCTTTCAAGTGTATTTTATCATTTTTCTAACCTTGCATTTCTACCTTGGACTAAATATTGAATCTAATGAAACCATACTTTGCTTTAGAAAAAAATAATTGAGGCAGCTGCTTTGCACACTTACAGTCTATCCAGCTTTTGGACAGCTTTGTACAATTCAGAGCAAGGAAAACACAGTTTTACCAGTGTCCTTGTTAGGCAGAATCCAAAGATTTCATTCAAAGACAGCTTTCTGAAGCAATCTTACTTTTGAACACCAAGGATAGATGGACACCTCTCACTAAAGGTAATGATTAATATTTATGCATTTCATTCAAAATTCAAGGTTAAAGTATGAGAATGCAGGTTGTAGCACAGGTGTCATTTGTGTCTTTCAGGATACAGGCAGAACATCTGGATTTACTTTACTGAGAGTATATCTGGGGCCACACACGTAGACTTAGAGGTCCAGTGTGTGAGATTTACAGGGATTTATTGGTATAAGTAGTTTTCGTTAGTGTATAATCATCCGAAAATAAGAATCATTGTGTTTTTGTAACCTTAGAATATGTGGTTTATATCTACAGTGGTCACAGAATCTCTTCCATGGAGTCTGCCATGATGTTGCATTGCCATGTTTCTAAAGTAGTTATGGCCTTTCATGTTTTGCATGAGTTTCATGGCTACCTGGATTGTTCTTCATGCTTGAAACATGCTAGATGCCACTAAATCCGCCAGACTTGTCCTTGTATTGTCCTTGTACTTGTATTCTCCTTGTCAGCAGCTGTTTAGACTTACTTTTTATTTATTGGAAAAAACTTTCTTTTTTTTTTCTCTCTGTTTATTTTGGTGTTTCAGGTGCTGACCGGCAGTATGAGGTGAGGGTTTGGGCATTCAACAAGCAGATAGATGGAGCAGCTGCTGTGTGGAAGGGAAGGACAGACAAGGTCCCTGGCAAAAGTAGGATTTCTTTTTGCATGTGTTCATATATACATAAATAAAAGAGTGTCTTCGCTGAGTATGAAATAATGACAAATTATTTTTATATTTCCCAAAATTCACATCCAAATATATTTGTGCGTATGTGTGTGTGTGTGTTAAAGTATCATCGCCGCCCATGCGCCCCCCTCCATTGCCCCCAAGCAGCATCCAAGCCATGGCCAACAGCTCCACCTCCATCTGGCTGCGATGGGAGAAACCACGGTTCAGCAACGTACGGATCATCAACTACACAGTGCGCTGCAGCCCAGCGGGAACCACCAACGCTTCCTTGGTCTCCTATCACACCAGGTCAGAAACCAGTCTGAGCAGCTGAAGCATAATGTCTGCAACGTTTAAGAGATTCTGGCCATGGATATCTCAATATTTATCACTGTGGGTCATGGCTTAACATTTGAGCATGTTTGCTTCCTGCACAAGTCCCTGTGTATTAATGTTTACATTGGAAAGCCTAGTTTAACAGTTTGTGTGAACACATCTGAAGTGTACCTAAACCTAAAGTGCGATTACCTAAACACCTTTGAAAGTAGTATGATATTACTTTGGTCTCCAAAAAGAAGCATTCCTCACACTTACAATATGAAAAAACTTTAGTTTAAACCATTTAAAACTTTTGTCACATTACCACATTAAAATGTCTAAAAATGCTAAACCTATGTTATATATTTTGTTGCATTGTATACTTACACTATCCCAAATGTTTACAACAGTGGTCAAACCCAGAGAAATCCGTAATTTATTCAAGGTAACAGTGCATTTCCTACTAGCGTGCGATATGCTGGATATGTAAACATAACATGACTAAACTCTGATATGACCTCACCCATGATTATGATTTCTGTCTGAGCCAACTTCCATGATCCTATAATACTTCACAAAGTCACAATGTCATCAAACTGTCCTTTGTTATTGTTTTAATGTGAGAGAGACGCCTAGTGGCCAAATTTCCATATTGTGTGTTAAAAAATTAGCAACAGAATGTAAAGAAATAACAGTTGTTAAAGACATCTATATATTGTTGGCCCATCTTGTCTTGTAATACCACTTTGTACCTTAAGATGTGATAATGAGTCACTGTAGCACACCCTCAGTCCTATACTGAGGTGGCTTACTTGCTGGGATTGGCTCCTGGTACCCTTGAGCTGTCCCCACTGCAACTCCAGAGGTGGGCACTGATTGACTCCCAACCTACCTCTTGCTCTTCTCTCACACACACACCTTTCCTGAACCCACTGTGTCCTCGTCTTCCACCGGAGACAGAGTCTTGGTCGGAGCTGCTGTAAATCACCTTGGTACTGTGTTTCCTGTCATTAAACTGGCCTTGGCTGGTATCGGAGATTGTGCTCAGTCCAGGTTCGGCCATGTTCACTGGGCGGTTCCGTTTCCTGCTGGCTCCAGTTTTGTTGGCCATTCCAGCACTGCTCCCTACCAGCATTCCCCACTGAGTCCCCCGTGCGACCATGTCTGAACACCTCCTGGTGTGGTGGTGGTTCACAGCTCCTGTGCTAGCTTTGAACACACCAACACTCCCCTGGTTCTCAGAGCCTTTAGACTGTGCAAAGACAGCAAGCAATGGGACTGTTAGCTGAATGGCTAACTGAGCTAACTTGCTAATGGCATCTACAGGTAGCAGTTACTCTGTTTGAATGCTGCCCCCTATTTGTATGGAAGTATGAATTCGACAGGTAAGCTTACATACTGCATCTTTAAAATCCATGTTAAGTTTTTTTCTTCTAAACACATTACACATGTTAGAATATAATTAGTGAAAACATATGACAGCACTGAGAACTATGCAGTCCTGAATTGTGGAGTTGGACCATTAAACTGTTATTCATGATTTCTGTGTTCAAGATTTATTGGGCAGACCTGAAACATGGCTCGGTGATGTGCCGGAACCATGGTCCCCCAACACTCTAAAAACTCCACAAACTGACACACAAATGACACTGCCTTTACTTTATTCATCATTCAAATTTGGCTGGGTGATTAATAACACATGTTTCTGTGGTGTGAGGAATTCAGAGCACATTTATTGTTGCTTTACAAGATTCTTAGTTGGTATGTTAAATGTCTTTATTTAGTTGGACATTCATTCTGTGTCTGCGAGTCAAAAATCTGTTTGTGTTTGAAGTCATTAAATTACTACATAAAGGCTTCTCTGCCTAATAGAGCCAGAAGAGTGTTTCCTGTAGGTGATTTGTTTTTTTCAGAGCACTCTGGCCTCCGTGTTTCTTCACATAAAAACTGTTTCTTATCCAACATCAAACAAACCATTGCTGAGAGTTCTATAAATGAATATCTTTGAGTTGCTCCATTATTAACCATCATTTATGCAGTAAAACACACATACAACTATCCTTGCACTGACTTCACTAAATACTCTATGTGAAGAAATATTTTCCATCCTGTCTTTGTAATTTTCAGTGTACCATTTTTATTCAAGAATTATCCCAAGTAAGGATATGGAGGTTCTTGAGCTAAAGAGATGCATAAATACTTGTAAGCATCATACAGTAAATGATTTTCAAGCAGAAGGTAGGTAATGAGAGTTAACAATATAAAGGTAATAGATATTGTAGCCTGGAGTGAACCAACTAAATTAAATAAAGTAAATGATTTTGTCTGTCAGCGCAGAACAGAAAACAAACACCACACACTCAGCACTCTCCTCTGTGTTTGTGTGTTACAGCTCTGCTCAGGAGATACTGCTCGGGGCGTTGAAGCCTTTCACCCGCTATGAGCTGGCAGTGCAGTCTAATGGAGTGGACGTGGTGGGACCCTTCAGCGGCACAGTGGAGGAGTCTACTCTGTCTGACCGTGAGTCTCTGCTGCGCTCCTATCAATGAAGCCAAGTTGAAGTTCTTATTCTGTGAAGACTCAGAGATCAGTCCCTGAAGATTTGCCTGAAGTATTTTGTTCTCTTTAAGCCTTTTTTACTCGTTTGATTTTGATGAATGAAAACACTCCTTTCTCTTGTAACCTTTGCTGTGTCCTTGAGTAAGTCAATTTCCTAAGCAGCTCAAAAGGAACCGCAATATCCCAAACAATGTGTAGTAATACCGGGCAGCAGCAGCAGACAGATGTAGATTGTGTAAATGTGTGGGTATATGTTTCTAGAAGAGGAGGAGGAAGAGGCATGGTCAGTTAACATTTTCTGTTTAAATAAAGGCTAAATAAATTATTGGTCTGTTAAATTCGCTCTGCTGAAAATACAGTTATTGGAGACGTAAGAATTTGACTGCCCTTAGATTTCCAGTTGGTCCAGTTAGTCAATATGCCAATACACGTTTTTTTCCAATGTTGTAAAAAGTAAACGTAATATCTGAATTAAAGCAAAGATAAAAACTTGCAAGCTTCATAAAGTAAATGATTTTCAAGTAGAGGTCAGGTAAGAAGAGGTAACAATATAAAGGTAAAATTTATTGTAGCCTAGAGTGAACCAACTAAATTAAATTATTTTTTCCTGTCAGCGCAGCAAAGAAAACAAACAACCTTTGCAGCGTCCTTGAGAAAGTCACTCTCCCAAGCAGCTCAAGGGGAACAACAATATGACAAAAAATGTTTGCCTTAAAATATGTCCCATTTTTTTTCCAGGGTTGTAAAAAGTACCCAAAAGTCATACTTGACTAAAAGTGAAAGTCACCTGTACAAATCGCACTTGATTAAAAAAATATTAAATGCGCTTAAAGCTAAAGCTAGTTTTTAACTGTTTATAAAATAGTCTCAATTTATAACTGTCTCTATGGCTTACATAACTTAAGGAGACCATCTGCAAAAAGATATTAGAGCTACTTCTATGTAGTAATTCTTAATGTTTCTGAGTCTTCTTGAAATCAGATGAAACACGCATGTGTTCCAGGCAAAGTTACAGTGAGTAGTACTTTAGCCGGTAAATAAAGCCAGTACATAGACTTAGCTACATTCCACCCCTGTTCTTTCATTGTGTCTGCTAAAATATATGACCTCATGTCTCTTATAAATAATATATTTAATCTTATTCTTGAAGTGCACATTCATCTTTTCAGAGTTTTTGTCTGATTAGCTGCACTTGAGGCTGATTATGCCCTTTTTATTTCATTATTTTGGTCTCAAGCTACTAAGATAAACGTGCTAAACTTTTGCTTTCTGCAGCCTGCAGATGCTGTAATGTGTGTGTGAGTGCATGGAGGTGAGTGCGTGCTCACTCGTGTGAATCAATGTGTTGGCTGGCCAGTGGCCAGTGGCCATGGGAATTAGTGGTTGGCATGGATGGCTGATAACCGGCTGTAATGAAAAACCCAGGTGTAGTAGTGGCTCTCATGTTGGCCGGCAGCTCTGTCTGTCAGCCAAGTGAGGGTGGTGAGTGGAGAGTGGGCCTCTTTTAATGACATTATTACCACCAGTCACCCTGTCACCCTCTCCACTGCTGTGTATCATCACCTGAGCCCCAGCCCATTCCCCCATTGCCCTGCTCGTCCCCTCTCTCCTGTACCCAGGTGGCACGGACATGAGGACACAGATGGTCATCACGCAGCATGTCAAATCCCCCACCAAGACAATATACATTCCGCAGCTGTGAGGCCTCATTTCTAGGCTCTAATTACTGACCCAGTCCTCCTCTCTCCTTCAGGGCCCTCCACACCTCCGGAGGAGCTGCAGCTGAGCGCTTTAGACTCGTCCTCTGTGCTGGTGAGCTGGCGCCCTCCACTGGAGCCTAATGGGATCATCGTCAGCTACAGGATCCTGTACAGTGGCAACCTCAGCCAGCCTGAGCACCTGTGGGAGAACCTCTCTCAGGATGGTGGGTGTTGCTATGCGCCGAAAACAGTTAATCAGTGAAATCTTTAGTTTAATGCAACTTAAACCTTTATCTTTATTATAATTTTGTTTTCAAGAATCTTCTGGCTCAAGTGATACTATGTGATTAACAACTGTCCTTAACAAGGTTTCTCTCTCTTTCTCAGGGAGCATCACCAGTGTGCAGGTCCAGGGTTTGTCCAGCGGCACCCGTTACTTTTTTAAGTTGGGTGCATCTACTGAGGTGGGGCCAGGGCCTTTTTCACCCATAAAGGATGTTCACACCCCACTTCCGAAATATGGTACGTGTCTTGTAGCACATATATAGGTGACAGTAATAATTGGAAAAGAAATAAATGTAGTTTTAAGAGTTTGTTAAGAATTACCAAATCTAAAAGACAGAGACTGAAACAATGGCTACGTTTACATGCACTCAAATAACCCTTTCATAACCGGAATACTAGCAATAACCCGGTTGCGCACGGCCATGTAAACACCAGTAACCCTTTTGAGAAACCGGAATATGCTCATATTCCGGTTTTTAAAAACCCAAATAAGACCCCTGGGTTACTCCTTTTCTAACCCGAATATTTGGTCATGTATAGGCCTGTCGGGATATCCCTATCGAAAGGAACATTCATTTGTGTTCTGCGCATGTTCTATTCGCAAGGAATCTTGGTCTTTTGAGTACAGGAATACAGGAAGAAGCAGTGTTAATTTTGTCAACTAAAACTTAAACGAAAATTCATTACTTCTG
>JAJHUR010134892.1:1426-12332 GCA_027495735.1 Lutjanus campechanus
TTTGTGCATGTGTATTATGACAAAAGCTGATTGACAGGGTCTGTGCTCGGATCTCACGATCCTTCGCTATTTAAGTTAAATGGTTATTGCCTTTCAGGTCTTAATTATTTAATTAATCTAACTTTGAGACTGATATTTTTCACATTAAGTTTATTGGTCCCTGTTTACAGGGTGGTGCCCCGATTCATTAATTTTATTAACTTTACCAAGTTAATTATTTTTATTATTACAATATTTAATAATTATATTAATAATTATTAATTATTCGCTAATAACCTTGTATGCTCCTCTGGTCACAACAGAACTACATTTAAATTGTGCTACATTTTGATGTGTACATCTTTTAACTTATACTTACAAAATCTATGTTGCCACATGGAGGTGAGAACACAGGACACAGGACAGGAGGAGAATGAGAAAAATACCCCAAGAGTTAGGTATCTGAAAAAAAAAGAATATAAGTGAGAAGAAAAGCGGCATCTAGCATTCAGTTCTGTAATCCAAGCCAGTATATAAATGTAGTCCTCTATAAGGCAGTCACCCAGCTAACACTAGCTAACATATTATATCCAGATTCTTGACTCAATTCGATTCTTATTCAGTTCTTCAGTTTAGTTAATTGCAGTTGAATAGCTCAGTTTACTATGTGAAAATCATTACATCATTGACCTACACTAATTTTTCCTACAAACGACAACCTTTAGAGAAAATGTCTAGATCATTGATGCAATTCACCACAAGAAACAGAGAAATTAAGTGCACTGTAAAAGGCAGCATGACCAGCAACGTTTAACGAGCAGGGAAGCGTGCATCACGAAAAAAAGGCAGAAAAAGAGGCTTACGCGTCAACCAAACTAGTTTGGAAAACACTGCAACAAAGTGATTTGTATTCATGACTGAGCTCGCGAAGCACATTAACTCTCCCTCCCCCCAAAAAAGTTTAATTGCAGATTTGCATGAATCACAGAAATGCCATATTTTGCATTCAAAACGCGTTTGCACCTACCAAAACAACCCCATGGAGTTCTCAAGTTATCCTTTAAGCAAACTGATACAAAATAATGCTACAGACAGAGCCTAACTTGTTACAAAATGAAAAGGCTAAATATTGTGGACAAACGGAATGCCTATCCGGCTAGCTTAATTACTGATGTTACTAGTAGTCATTTTAACCGGCATGATAACCGACTGCAAAGGGTTAGTTTAGTCCAGTATCAAGCTGTATTACCAAGCTAGCCAAGATGCCGTGAAATAGCTAGCTTGTTAGCTATGATGCTAGCGGGCGCCGGTATTGTCCGGTACACGCGACGTGACCAAGATAACACTGTTTAAAATAATCACGGACTACGTAGATTTTATCATAAATGAATTGATATTGATGTGATGTGATATAAACTGCACGATTAGAACACATTTGGGAGTAATTGGACATAGGATTTCTCGGATTGCTTACCATCACATGGACGACTGCTTATACCCACAAGGGCCTGAGTGCTGGCGTTCAGCGGAAGTGCAGGACATCGTTTCCGGTTTCCCCATTTCACTTCTCATAACTTCTATGAAAACCAATCACATAAATTTTAAATAACAGAATCTTGTTTGTTTTACAACTTTGATTATTTAAACCATGTTAGTATGTATAAACTAATTACATTTAATACATTTTAGAATTGATTAAATTATGCAGACTATAATGAATTTTAATGCATACATTTAAAGTTTAGTTTTTAAATCAAATCAAATAGATGTAAATTAGTGCTGTCAATCGATTAAAATATTTAATCGCGATTAATCTCATGAATGTCATAGTTAACTCGCGATTAATCGTACATTAATCGCACATTTTTATCTCTTATAAATGTCCCTTGAATTAACATTTTAATACTCTTATCAACATGGAAAAGTGGATAGGCTTGCTTTGTGCAAATGGTTTTTTTATTGAAAACAACGTGTAGTGTTATATTTCACACTACTTAATGCACTAGATTCATACTTTTCCAAATTACTTCTGTGTTAAATATTGTCAGAGATGCCGCATACGGACGGATTTAGCTCCATCAGCTGGCGGTAATGAAATGCGCTAAATGCATTTCAGACGCTAAAATCTCCCGAAGAATCCAATCCAAACATAGATGAATGAAAGGTTGTTTGTAATATATATAATTCTAATTTGTGATCACTGACTTTATTAAACCGACTGCATCTAACACAGCGACATGCACCGTGCAGCCTTGATGGAGACGCTGTAACGTCTGACCGCAAACAAAGTAAGTGATCCGTGTCAGCTTAATATCATGACTTTAAAAGCACCGAATTAACGAATTTCGTTATAATAAAATATGAAGAATTGTAAAATATAATTTCTTTGAGGCTGTTCAGTCAGTCTAACGAAGATCGAGTGTGGCTTGTTCAGTCAATATTGTTCATTATTGATAGTGCTGAAATTATACTTTCTGCCTAAAATAATTGATACCTTGATAATACACTACCTACCAGCCTTAGGGTGGAGCAGCCATTCACTACATGATGTGTTGTGAAATGCACACACATTAATGTGGCGGCTGCGGATTCGTCGTCGAGGCCACACAGCTTATAAAAACTACAAGTTCACTTGGTCACAATGAACGTTAATCTCGCGATTAAAAAAATGACACCGTTAAAATTGATTTGCGTTAACGCGTTAATAACGCAATATTTTTGACAGCACTAATGTAAATGCATAAAAATTAACTCTGCCATGAATCATTTCTGTGAGTGTGGAAGTAGCGGCCTCTCCCAGTCATCCAGATGAGTTATCAAGCTACAAACATTGATTTAGACATTTTACAAGCACCAAAATCATCAAAATGTCTGGCTGTTGCATGTACAGTTGTCAGAATCAATATTCCACTGGTCAACTCAAGTTGTACAGGATTCCAACAGGATCACTGCTGTTTCAGAGCTATCGGCGGCGTCTATGGCTGTAAGCAGGGCCGGAGTGGGACTCAATTTCAGCCCTGGAGTTTCATGCCTCAGACCGGCCCACTTCAAATCACGACCTATTATTATTAAAATCATGTAATTATAACCTTACATGTTTAAGTCTACAATAGCGCACTGTTCTGTAAAGCCTTGTAATTCAGTGTATTTTTCTCAAATATTTCCAATTCAGTGCAAGTGAGGGTTGCTTCACAATGTAGACTTATTTCAACATGAGTGCATTTTTTGATATGGAAAACACATTTTGACTTAACCAATTATTATATAGATATTTTCAATGGCAAAATATGTAGGTTTATTCCATATTACTGTCATCCTATTCCCTTTCAATTGTGGACTTACTATCTTACTTTTAATGATAAAATATATAACAGGTCACTACTATCGTATGGGCATAGAAAGTGGTTATATTGGAACTAATGCTTGCTTGTTCACACTCTGTTACAACAGCTCACCTGTTCCTTCCATACTGACAGGAGCAATCCCCTCATCACTCCTGGCTCCTGGCTCTGCTTCTGACACTAAATCACATTTTAAAAATGGTCATAATTCTCAGCACAATCTCCCTTTTTTACAAAGCCTTCTGATCAATTCAGGTCAGTTTCATTAATATAGTGCTGAAGCATCTAGCATCTTAGGGCACTTTTCATATAGAGCAGGTCTACACCATACTCTTCATTATATTAATTCTAATAATATTCACTCAATGAGCAATCCTACCTGCCTACTCTGGACTTGACTTGTGGGCTCGTGGGTTGTGCTTGGAGCTGGATCTTGCTTCAAAAGTTTCCCAGTTATGTGGCGTCGCATCAGACTGTTATTTAAATTATATAACGTTATGCCACAATGCCACACAATTCATTGACTTGATAATTAATTAACTTTAAAGGTGGTTTGAAGGCAAAGTTTAACATCTTGCCTTACCCGTTTCATCGTCCTCATTTGTCGTTTCAAACCGTGAGCTCGTTTTAGCCAATTTTGCCAATTTTAGTGCATTTGGCTGCATTCTCCGCGCCACCCTTGCTCTGCACGGACGTGTTACGTCAGGGTGCGTCTGCAAGAAAAAAATAAAGAGCTGCCAGTGGAGGCAGAGGCGACCCAGGGACAGCGGTAGCAGCATAATCAACCCAGCACAATGACTTAACACCGCCCCAAAAAAGAAAAGAAAAGAAAGAAAAAAAAAGAGTCAACACTGGCCCTCGCGGCCCAATCATTAGACCGGCCCACCGGGAATTGTCCCGGTCCTCCCGATTAGCCACTCCGGGCCTGGCTGTAAGCTATTAATCATATTGACTGGAATGAGGACGTGATCAAAACTGCTCATGTTTTGCAGCACCCATTGACAAGCTGTTGTAGTCCACCATATAAGCTTATCTATTAGGGTTGAGCCGGATACTCGTTTCAGACGAGTATCCGGTACGGATAAAGCATTTTTGACGATTACGAGCATTATACGAGTAAATCTTGTCAATATCCGTGCTCGTACTGAAGGAAAATCCTCATTGGGTAACTGATTGTCTTCACGCTCTGTGATTGGCCAGTCACACGCAGCGCCCTCCCCTCCCTCCACTGACACGTCTCTGCAGCCACAGCTGTCGCTCACACACACACAGACAGCTGATCTCTCTGTGCTTGACTTGACTAGCTCATGTTGCTCTCTTCAGTTGCCTACTCCTTAGGTTTTGTTCAGCTCGCCTCTATTTCGGTTTGTATGATGTTTAAAGTTACTTGGTGAACTTGTTTCGTAACGTACGTGGTGCATTTGGCAAGACAGAATTGAAAACGGCTTGTGTCGCGTCGGTCACTGCATCCACTCTGGTCGTTTTTTTTTGTTTTTTTTTAACCGTCTGCTCTCTCTTAGTTTGGCTGGTGATATAAAGTCAGTTGGAAAACTTTGCTCGTACTCAACGCGGTGCTTTTGAGAAGAATACAGTGAACAAGGCTGACATATTATTTCCCTGTTTGCCTGAATGCATGAATCACCAAGTTCACACAGATCATTAAAAAGTAAACAGTCTTACAGTCCACTTACACACATACACACATGTAGCTGAACAAAGTAGCCTATATTAATATTTTTATTGTATATGGCTGCATGCAGTATCTGACACTTTCTCACTGCAGTTCATAAAAATAAATATAATATTATAAATATTACAAATTAAGCTTTATATACTGTATATAGGCTTTTTATAGACTTTGAATAGTTCCTTTACTATTGTGATCAAAAACATTGAATCTCAATTCTGAGGCTGTTCTGTAAATATTCATTCATACACTTCAGAATATTCATGCTCTGTGTTCATAAAAAACTTGTTCTGCTAATAGTTCTCTTACTTTTGTGATCAAAAACATTGATTTGAATCTCAACTTTGAGGCTGTTCTGTAAATAGTTTTCAAATAAACAATAAATATAGAAACTTCTGATCAATCCATATCAATTTCAGACTTAAAATAATGTACCGATTTAAGCCCCACCCATTCCCGGTCAAACTACGCCCATTTCCGGTTTAGGTCCCGCCCACTCCGAGTACAGATACGGATACAGATCATTTAGATGGTTGAACAGATACAGATACAGATAGTGGTGTACTCGCTCATCCCTATTATCTATTCTACACAAAGTATAGCTCACTAAAGTAACTACCCCTTAGCAGCGACCAGCAAAAACGCATTTAAACATGAAGATATGACCATCTGCTATGTCGCACATTAATTCATACTTGAATATATTCCATATATTCAATATACCACCCAGCTCTCTTTTATTACACAGTCTTTGTAGGCTTTGGGCCTCATTCAGAAATATTTTCATATTCTTATATTAAGTTAATATTAACTTAACTAACCTACTTTATTTGTACCATAAGCTTGTTTGAATGTGCCACATCAGATTCAGCAAACTCTTGTAACTTCAGATACCTGTGTAAATGATCTCCCTGTGAGTATTTGAGTGCTCATGTATGAGACTTGCATAATTATACCATATTAGGTTTCACTTCCTGCTCCATCTGCCAGGAAGTGTTCATTCATGAAAAAAAGATTGAAGTCCTAGTTTGGCACTGTGATCTTGAAGATGGTGTTTGAGACATTTATGTTAAGTCACGAAAACCATGCTAACTATGCTAATGCTAATCGCAAAGCTAACCGTTAGCAAGAGGCTAGTTTAGCTGCTATGGCTAATTCAGTCCATTGTCAAGCCTCATTTGTGTTATATGCTATGTTTATGTGTGAACCAATATTGCTGTTTGCTGTGTTTACTAGGGATGAGCGAGTACACCACTTTCTGTATCTGTATCTGTTCAAGAGGACATATTATGCTCATTTTCGGGCCTTTGTACTGAGTCTTGGACTCCTATAGAGCAGCTACATGTGATTACCCGCACACAAAGCTTTGTAGATCTTCAGGACGGTGTCTCTCTCTCTGCATCTCTCCTCATCCCGCGAAAAACTCTCTGTGTAATTTACTCCACCCCCCAGCCCATTCCAGAGGACTTCCGAATTGCTGCCGAGCGGTGCCGAGCCCCGCCTCCTCATTATGCCGGTGCAGAAGCAGAGCCTCGGGCTCTGCAGGAGTAAACAGCAAACTTTACTACTCTACTCTTTTGAAAATGACAAGTTTTGAAATACAGCCGTATGTGTTGGATCCCGAATCCGATCCGGAGGTACAGACTGGACAGCCTGTAGTTTCTCCAGAACAGAGGTTACTTCATGACGTCTCTGAATGGTAGGCGAAGCTTGTTATTGTCATGACCTGTTTACCTCTGCAGTGTATGTATTTCGTTTTCGGCTAATCCAGCTTCTTACTGGCCCATGTTGACAAACAGTCCGTGTGAAATACCATAGACTGACAAACGCCGAGGTGTTTTTATTTAGCTGGCCGTGAAAAAGCAAGTCTATCCACTTATGCCTGGTGCTTGCCTCTTTAGGAAAGCTAAACAAAGTTAACTTTCCCTCACACCAGAACAAACATTTTCTGGGAGCCATTGCTCAAACGTGCTAACACTGTGAAATTGTTGTAGACAGCAGAGCAGCGCACAGCAATACAACTTCCGAAGCAGAGCAGGGGAGAGGGCAGGCTTAGAGCATAATGCCGGAACATTTCCATATTAGTAAGTCAGGCACGGATTCACGTCAATGCGACCTCCTGTTATAAAAAACACGGCAAAACACAGCGTTCAGAGCCATCCCAAACAGCTGCAGGGCTCACTTCCAAATGCACAAACTGTCACAGTTTCATCCTCCCTGTCTCCCATCCCATCCCTCTGCCCCAGTGCTCTCACATTCTCCCAGTTTCCGTCCTGTCCCTCTGTCTCGGTATTTTTCCACTCTCCATGCCTCTGCTCTACTCCACCACTCAGCCACTCCCACCTAATCAGCCCAACTCCACTCACCTGCAAACCCAGCTGCAACTCATCCCTAATCAGCCCAGCATATCAGGCTCTCCAACTCACTCACTCTTTGTCAGTTCGTTCCCTACCTTCATGGAGGACCTTGCAACACCTGACCACCTGACCTGTCTGTTCTCTGGTTACCTACACTGCCTGCATTGGACTCACCTGCCTCACCTGTTCTCAGGGAAACCACCACAGTCTTCTGTCCCTGATCCTGTGATCTGCCTCTGTGTTCCTGATGTTTGTCTGCCTGTGGCTGTTTGGTGTTTTCTCCCTGTGATGTGGCAGTGTGCTTGGTCTGTGTACTCATCTGGTCCCTACTTTGCCTGCCTGGTCTGTCTACTCGCCTGGCCTGTCTACCTGTCTGGTCTGTCTACTCATCTGGTCCCTACTTTGCCTGCCTGGTCTGTCTACTCGCCTGGCTTGTCTACCCGCCTGGTCCCAATTTCTCCATCTGGTCCTCACTACCCTGTGGCTCATCCCTCGTCATCTCACCTGCCTGGTCAGTCTGCTCCCTCTGTTCCTCTGTTCAGCACAACTACCTGAACCCCAGAGACTTTGTGGGCTCTGAGCTCTAAGAACTACTGGACTTGTTCCTCATTGCCTGCCCTGATTCCTGCTTAGCCTATGTAAATAAAGGTCATTACCAACGCACTATCTGTTGTACGATGTGCTGCTATTGGGTCCAAATCCACACTCATTACACGAACCTCGTTTATTTGACGCGGTGGCATCGTTTAACACGAGTATGCAACATTGTAACATTTATAGGTCAGAAAAGAGGAAAAATCATAATAGGTCCCCTTTCAACCATCTAAATGATCTGTATCCGTATCTGTACTCAAAGTGGGCGGGGTCTAAACCGGAAATGGGCGTGGTTTAACCGGAAATGGGTGGGGGCTTGAATCTGTGCATGATTTTAAGTATGAAATTGATATGGATTGATCAGAAGTTTCTATTGTTTATTTGAAAACTATTTACAAAACAGCCTCAAAATTGAGATTCAAATCAATGTTTTTGATCACAAAAGTAAGAACTATTTACAGAACAAGTTTTTTTTAATGAAACATGAACATGTTTTTTTTTTCAGAACATGAATATTCTTAAGTGTATAAATGAATATTTATAGAACAGCCTCAGAATTGAGATCCAATGTTTTTGATCACAATAGTAAAGGAACTATTCAAAGCCTATAAAAAAGTCTATATACAGTATATAAAGCTTAATTTGTAATATTTATAATATTAATATTTATTATTATGAACTGCAGTGAGAAAGTGTCAGATACTGCATGCAGCCATATACAATAAAAATATTAATATAGGCTACTTTGTTCAGCTACATGTGTGGATGTGTGTAAGTGGACTGTAAGACTGTTTACTTTTTAATGATCTGTGTGAACTTGGTGATTCATGCATTCAGGCAAACAGGGAAATAATATGTCAGCCTTGTTCACTGTATTCTTCTCAAAAGCACCGCATTCAGTACGAGCAAAGTTTTCCAACTGACTTTATATCACCAGCCAAACTAAGAGTGAGCAGATGGTTAAAAAATAAATAAATAAATAAATAAAAACCCGACTGGAGTGAAGGCAGTGATCGACGCGACACGAGCCGTTTTCAGCGCTGTCTTGTCAAATGCACCGCGTAGTTACGAAACAAGTTCACCAAGTAACTTTAAATATCATACAAATCGAAATAGAGGCGAGCTGAACAAAACCTAAGGAGAGCAACGTGAGCTACAGTCAATCACAGAGAGATCAGCTGTCTGTGTGTGTGCGAGCTCTAGCTGCAGGGACATGTGTCTGTGTAGGGAGGGGCGGGCGCTGTGTGTGACTGGCCAATCACAGAACGTGAAGACAATCAGTTATCCAATGAGGATTTTCCTTCAGCACGAGCATGGATATTGATGATTTTTACTCGTAACATGCTCCTAATCGTCAAAAATGCTTTATCCGTACCGGATACTCGTTTCAGACGAGTATCCGGTACGGATAAAGCATTTTTGCTCAACCCTAGTGTTTACGCTGTTACTTACCTGTGAAAGCATACTGTAAAAAAAGATGTGAGTTTGCCTTATTTAATAGTGTAATGTACTCACCTGATTTATAACCTGAAAAGGAAGAAGAAAAGTGTGACCAGTGTTGTTGCATATATTTAATTTCAATTGTCACATTGTGTATATTTCATTGTGTTGCAGTTTTACAAGAAATAACTGAGAAGATTCAGTAAAGCAACTTTAGTCAAATCTACTGGGTATCTCAAATTAGAATAGTAAAATGTTGACCACTCAGCGGGAAAAGGCAATTGAACAACTGTGAACAGCACGCAGAAACATTGCAAGATGAGCGACCACGAGGAACGTCGGTCTCAGCTGGAGACGAGGTCTCGAGTCTCAGCTCCACACAAATCCTCCAGAACGTCATCCTGGACATCAGTCAGCGCTGCTGCGACAAGGGCCAGAGCTAAGGCCAAAGCAGCAAAAATTAAAGTATCCTTTGCAGAAAAGGAGGCAGCCATGATGAAAGAAAAGGATTCAATAGAGGCAAGTCTTCGCGTATTAAAACAAGAAAAAGAAGCAACTGCAGCTTAAAAAGAGGCAGCAATATTTGAAGAAGCAGCAGCAGCGGCAGCCGAATATGAGGAAGAACACTCTCTTGGTGAGTTATACCCCTTTTCCACCAAGCTGGTTCCAGGGCTGGTTCGGAGCTAGAGCCAGACTTAGCACCAGTTCTTTGGTTTTCCACAGCCAAAGCACCGGCTCCTGGCTCTCAAAAGTGGTGCTAGGCAAGCACCAACTCTTTGCTGGTCTAGCAGAAAGAACCACGTTACGTCGGGGGCTATGGGCTTACGTCAGGGGCTGGGGGCGGGGTTATTGAACAACCAAAGTAGAGTGAACACAGCAGCCGAAATCGACAGGCTGAAGCTGATTTCAATTAGCTCTAAACTCTTTAAATATATCACTTTATCGAGATGTTTTTAAAGATCATGCGAGAAAGTGGCCGTTTAGATCACGAATGTGTCGTTCATTTGTCCAAATACCAACCGTTTACAATTTTGTCAGGACGAATTCGGAGAAGTTTAAGCTAGCCGCAGCGAGCAACGCACTTCCGGTTATTTTCACAAAATAAAACCTCCCTTTCCTTTCTCATACAAAAAACCATAATGATAAATCAGTGCTTTTACTTTGAAAACAAGAAGCGAACCTATCCGCAATATATGTTGCTTGATACCGCCGTTTGGACTGATCTCGTCCTGTTAACGGTATTTGACCAGTCATCATGCCTTACCGGCAGAGAGTCTTGTCGGCTATGAGATGAAGATCGGCCCGCCGTCTTCGGTACACATTTTCAAACTTTTTTTAATCAATGTAAATCCAATGAGAAATCGCTAACATAACATACTTCCAAGCATAAAAATATTTAAAGTACGATTTGGCGATTGTTGACTGATTAACGGCTTCAAATGGCTCTTAATACGCACAGTATTTTTTCCGACAGTGTTTAACATTATAAATTAATAAATTCTGCTCAA
>JAJHUR010134895.1:2831-14151 GCA_027495735.1 Lutjanus campechanus
AACAGCTGGAGGAAGGAAACATCATGTTCTACCAAGAAGACCTGGAGCGGTGTGGTCTGGATGTCACAGAGGCCTCGGTGTACTCACGAGTTTGTACAGAGATCTTCAAAAGAGAGAGTGTGATCTTCCAGAAAACAGTCTACTGCTTTTTTCATCTGAGCATTCAGGAGTTTCTGGCTGCAGTCTACATGCTCCACTGTTACACCAACAAGAACACACAGGTACTGGAGGACTTCCTGGGAGAGAATCCTATTGATTTAACCCTGGACGTCTTCCTGAAGAGCGCCATGGAGAAATCCCTCTACAGTGAAAATAGTCACCTGGACCTGTTTGTCCGCTTCCTTCATGGCCTCTCTCTGGAGTCCAACCAGAGAGTCTTAGGAGGCCTGCTGGGTCAGATAGACAACAGTCCAGAAATCATCCAGAGAGCCATCGACAACCTGAAGGAGATGAACATGTTCTGGATCTGTCCTGACAGAAGCATCAACATCTTCCACTGTCTGATGGAGATGAACAGCCGCTCAGTACATCAGGAGATCCAAGAGTTCTTGAAGTCAGAGAACAGATCAGAGAAGGAACTCTCTGTGATCCACTGCTCTGCTCTGGCCTACATGCTGCAGATCTCAGAGGAGGTTCTGGATGAGTTGGACGTGGAGAAATACAACGCATCAGAGGAGGGACGACGGAGACTAATTCCAGCTGTGAGGAACTGCAGAAAGGCTCGGTAAGTGTGTTAGTGGTGGTGTTTGTTTGTTTTTGTTTGTGTGTTTGTTATTTCCTGTGTTCAACCCCTGAACAAGCTTGTTTCCTGGTTCTTGCGCTCTGAGCTCACGGATTGTTTTCCTGTTTTCTCTCAGACTGATCTCAGATCAGGAAATTAGTGTTTGTGTGGAGGAAGAGGAGGACGTGTTTGTTGGATCTAAATGGGCCCCGGGGCCAAATTATTAAAGATTGTAGTTAACAATTTTGCCCCGGGACCCATTTAGTTCCAGGGTTTGGTGCCCAAGTGAAACACCATGCTGGGCAAAGCAAAGGGAGCCTCAAGATATGCAGTGTGCATCATTCAGTCTTTAGTATGAATGATACTATTAAATCAACAGGAGTCATTTTTAATTTAGTGGGAGGTGAAAAGCAGATAGAGAAACATCAAAGATCAACATGTTTGTGTGTATCAAAGATGCACAAAATACACACAAACACATGACTGAGGTAAATATATACGAGTGCAGTTACAACCTGCAGTGATTTTACAGTTTGTTGAACATCATGTCAAAATAAAGTTGAACAAACACAAATCAGCTGTTAATCAAAATCTGACATGTTTCTCTCACAGTCATTTGGACACTTGAGTCCAAAAACAGCAGTTTGTGTTTGATGATGTTGTTCAGAAACACTTTGACATGTGGACAGAAGGAGCTCAAGTTTCAAACCACAAACCATGTGATCAATGACTGACCAGCTGAGCTACAGACACTCATGTTCATGTGCTTTGTGATGAAAACAGTCAAATTTTTTATTATTTTTTAACTTTCATATTCTCTGTCACCACAGATTGTATGGCTGTGGAGTCTCAGAGACTCACTGTGAAGTTGTGGCCTCAGCTCTGAAGTCCAACCCCTCCCATCTGACAGAACTGGACCTGAGTAAAAACTACCTGTATATTTCAGGAGTGAAGCTTCTGTCAGCTGGACTGGAGAGTCCATACTGCAGACTGAAGACTCTGAGGTCAGTTCATGTATTTTGCTCTTTTACAGTGTATATCTACCAAAATGAAATCCACAAGAGAAGTTTTAAATGTCCTTCAGTTCTCTTGTTTCCTTTTCCTTTCCGTTTGTCTGAGCACAAATCACAACAGCTCTTTTTTAAAGTTTGTCAGTCTGAACAGTTTATCCATCCGTGGGGGCAGCAGTCTGAGCAGGGATACCCAGACTTCCCTCTCCCCAGACACTTCCTCCAGCTCTTCCGGGGGGATCCCGAAGCGTTCCCAGGCCAGCCGAGTGACATAGTCTCTCCAGCCTGTCCTGGGTCTTCCCCGGGGCCTCTTCCCAGTGGGGCATGCCTGGAACACCATCCCAGGAAGGCGTCCAGGAGGCATCCGGTATAGATGCCCAAGCCACCTCAGCTGGCTCCTCTCAACGTGGAGGCGCAGCGGCTCTACTCTGAGCTCCTCCCGGGTGACAGAGCTCCTAACCCTATCTCTAAGGGAGAGCCCCGCCACCCTGTGGAGGAAACTCATTTCGGCCGCTTGTATCCAAGAGCTCCTTCTTTCGGTCATGACCCAAAGTTCATGACCATAGGTAAGGGTAGGAATGTAGATTGACCAGTAAATCAAGAGCTTCGGCTTTCGGCTCAGCTCCTTCTTCACCACGACAGACCGGTACAACAACCGCATTACTGTTGCCGCTGCACCAATCCGCCTATCAATCTCATGTTCCATCCTTCCCTCACTCGTGAACAAGACCCCAAGATACTTGAACTCCTCCACTTGAGGCAGGAGCTCTCGTCGGACCCGGAGGGAGCAAGCCACCTTTTTCCAGGCGAGAACCATGGCCTCGGACTTGGAGGTGCTGATCCTCATCCCAGCCGCTTCACACTCGGCTGCAAACCGCCCCAGCACATGCTGAAGGTCCTGGTTTGAAGGAGCCAACAGGACAACATCATCCACAAAAAGCAGAGATGAGATCCTGTGGTCCCCAAACTGGACTCCCTCGGGCCCTTGGCTGCACCTAGAAATTCTGTCGATAAAAATAATGAACAGAACCGGTGACAAAGAGCAGCCCTGTCGGAGTCCAACATGCACTGGGAACAGGTCTGACTTACTGCCGGCAATGCGAACCAAGCTCCTGCTCCAGCCATACAGAGACTGTACAGCCCTTTGTAGTGGGCCCTGGACTCTGTACTCCCAAAGCACCTCCCACAGAATGCCATGAGGGACACGGTCGAATGCCTTCTCCAAGTCCACAAAACACATGTGAACTGGTTGGGCAAACTCCCATGAACCCTCGAGCACTCTGCAAAGGGTATAGAGCTGGTCCAGTGTTCCATGACCAGGACGAAAACTGCATTGTTCCTCCTGAATCTGAGATTCAACTATCAGCCGAATTCTCCTCTCCATTACCCTGGAATAGACTTTACCCAGGAGGCTGAGGAGTGTGATCCCCCTATACAGTAGTTGGAGCTGGTCTGGCAGTCCAGAGGTACTGTCCCCAACTGCCACGCAATGTTGCAGAGGCATGTCAACCAAGACAGCCCTACAATATCCAGAGACTTGAGGTACTCAGGGCGGCTCTCATCTCCCCCCAGTGTCTTGCCAAGGAGCTTCCGAACTACCTCGGTGACTTCAGCCTAGTGATGGAAGAATCAACCTCTGGATCCCTAGCCCCAGCCTCTTCTACGGAAGGCATTAAAGTGGGATTGAGGAGATCCTCGAAGTATTCCACCGCCCGACAATATCCCCAGTCGAAGTCAACAGCACCCCACCTCCACTATAAACAGTATTGGCAGGGTACTGCTTCCCCCTTCTGAGACGCTGCACGGTTTGCCAGAATCTCTTCGAGGCCGACCAGTAATCCTCCTCCATGGCCTCCCTGAACTTTTCCGCAACTGCCCGGGCCGCAGCACGCTTGGCCTGCCGGTACCTGTCAGCTGCCTCGGGAGTCCCACGAGCCAGCCAAGCTCGAGAGGACTCCTTCTTCAGCTTGACGGCATCCCTTACTTCCGGTGTCCACCACTGGGTTCGGGGATTGCCGCCGCAGCAGGCACTGGAGACCTTACAGCCACAGCTCCAAACGTCCGCGTCAACAATTGAGGTGGAGAACATGGTCCATTCAGACTCAATGTCTCCAACCTCCCTCGGGGTCTGGTCAAAGCTCTCCCGGAGGTGAGAGTTGAAAACCCCTCCGACAGAGGGTTCCGCCAGACGTTCCCAACAGACCCTCACTACACATTTGGACCTGCCAAGTCTGTCCAGCTTTCTCCTCTGCCAGTGGATCCAACTCACCACCAGGTGGTAATCAGTTGACAACTCAGCCCCTCTCTTCACCCAAGTGTCCAAAACATACGGCCGAAGATCAGATGACATGACCACAAAGTCGATCATTGACCTCCGGCCTCGGGTGTCCTCATGCCATGTGCACTGATGGACACCCTTATGCTTGGGACATGGTGTTTGTTATGGACAAACCGTGACTAGCACAGAAGTCCAATAACAAAACACCTCTCGGGTTCAGATCAGGGAGGCCGTTCCTCCCAATCACGCCCCTCTAGATAACACTGTCGCTGCCCACGTGAGTGTTGAAGTCCCCCAGTAAAACGATGGCGTCCCCAGTCGGAGCACTTTCCAGCACCCCTCCCACAAACTCCAAGAAGTCCGGGTACTCTGCATTGCCATTCGGCCCATAAGCCGAAACAACAGTGAGGCACCTGCCACAAAAAAACAGTGAGGCACCTGCCCCCAACCCCACAGCACAGGGCAGCGACCCTCTCGTTCACCGGGGAAAACTCCAACACATGGCGGCTTAGGCGGGGAGCTATAAGCAAGCCCACACCAGCCACTCTCACCATGGGCAACTCCAGAGTAGAAGAGAGTCCTGCCTCTCTCAAGGAGTTGGGTTCTGGAGCCCAGACTATGCATGGAGAGGAGTCCGACTATCTCTAGCCGGTAACGCTCGACCTCCCGCACTAACTCGGGCTCCTTCTCCCCCAGCGAGGTAACATTCCATGTCCCCATAGCCAGATTCCGTGTCCAGGGATTGGGCCATCAGGACCCACGACCGCCACCCCAAACCATGTTGCATCAGCCCCTTCTGAACCCTCCCGCAGGTGATGGGCCTACGGGAAGGCGGGCCCATGTTGCTCCTTTGGGCTAAGCCCGGCCGGGTCCCGTAGGCGAAGACCCGGCCATCCGGCGCTCGCCGGCGAGCCCCAACCCCAGGCCTGGCTCCAGGGTGGGGCCCCGGTGACGCCAATCTGGGCAGCATAAATGTCCTTGTTCTTGTTCCCTCCATCAAGGGCTTTGGTCTGAACAGACACAAAACACGTTTGATACTAAAACATTTTGTTGCTGCTCTGCCCACACTGCTACCAAGTGTCCCTCGGCCCCACATCCAAAACATTTCAAGGTGTCAGAAGTCACATGAACGGTGTAACCAAAATCATCAATGCTGAAACTGAGAACTAAGTTCAGTTCCTAATTTTTCTTGAGGATCATGAACACCTGTCTTCTGAAGGACATGACGTGTTTGAGGTGCAGAGATTTACAGCCAAGAGGGATCATTTTAATCGGAGACACCAGCTGTCAGTGTTGGGCCAACTCCCTCTCCAACATCTCAATTCTCAGAAACGGGGGCACATTGGAAATGACAACTTTTTTAGCAGGGCTAACGAGTAAACACAGGAGTCAGTGTTCCGTGAATCATGACTCTGCTTTCAACAACCTGGTTCACTTTATCAGTGCAGTCCAGACAAATGATCACAGCACTGTTCATCCTGGAGGCAGATTTAATGCTGCCATAACCCACAACTGCACCCACAGCTAAGCTGCACTCCTCCACCGACACAAACAACAAAAACTAAACAAATAAACAACAAACAACTCTGCTGACAGAGATGTGATGCATAAACTCATAGAACAACACCCAGTGGAAGAAAAACAAACACTTTCACAAACGCTCTCCGAGACACTCACCCAATCACTCTCAGCATGCACTCAAAGAGGGAGGGAGGGAGAGAGGCAGGCCTGTGAATCTGGTCTGAGATCAGAGGCATGTTATTAATGAGTGTTGACATGAATAGGTGTGTGAATGTTGTGCTGACATTTGGATGATGTGTGTAGAAGGCTGACATTATGATGATCCACAATAGCACAATGACTAAGTCACTCTGCTCATTTTAGAGAAAAAATTATTTGGACATAGTAAAACCTCAACACATATGATTGGATTATAAATGGATTTTTATCTTCATCATTTATTCTTTATTCAGATTGAAGAGCTGCAGGTTGACAAAGATCAGCTGTGCTTCTCTGGCCTCAGCTCTGAAGTCCAACCCCTCCCATCTGACAGAACTGGACCTGAGTGAGAACAAAGACCTGAAGGATTCAGGAGTGAAGCTTCTGTGTGATTTTCTGGAGAGTCCAGACTGTCAACTGAAGACTCTGAGGTCAGTTCATGTATTTTGCTGTTGTACAGTGTATATCTACCAAAATGAAATTATTGAATTAATTAAATCAACATTTATCTTTTTTCTTACATGTCAGACATTTAAAAAGATTCAACACATTTCTGCTGATGTGATGGAAAAAAAAATGAAAATCCTGTAAGTCATTACGATTAGAAACTATTAAATTAATGAGTTAGTTTACTTCGTTTTATTTAACACTGTGTACCCTCAAAATTACAACCATTAACAACCATTTAATTACAACCAGAGTCTTGGACTCCTATAGAGCAGCTACATGCGATTACCCGCACACAAAGCGTTGCAGATCTTCAGAACGCTGTCTGTCTCTCTTCTTCTCCTGCCTATATTTCCTGCTTCCCGCGAAAACGCGCTGGTGTAATTTACTCCACCCCCCAGCCCTCCTCCATGGGCTGCCGAGCGGTGCCGAGAGCCCCGCCTCCTCATTTTGCCGGAGCAGCAGTAAATGGCAAACTTTCCTACTCGTTACTCTTTTGAAAATGACAAGTTTTGAAATACAGCCGTATGTGTTGGATCCCGAATCTGATCCGGAGGTACAGACTGGACAGCCTGAAGTTTCTCCAGAACAGAGGTTACTTCATGACGTCTCTGAATGGTAGGAGCAGCTTGTTATTGTCATAACCTGTTTACTTCTGCGGTGTATGTGTGTCAGCATGAGGCAGTACGAAGCTGGATTAGCCGAAAACGACAAACAGTCCATGTGAAATGCCGTAGACAGACAAACGCAGTATTTTTATTTTGCTGGTCGGGAAAAAAGCAACTCTATCCACTTCTGCCTGGTGTGTGAGAGCTAAACAAAGTTAATTTTCTCTCACACCAGAGCAAACCTTTTCTGGGAGCCATTGCTCAAACGTGCTAACACTGTGAAATGGTTTTAGAGAGCGGAGCAGCGCACAGCGATACGACTTCTGAAGCGGGGGGGACAGGCAGCCTGCAGCAGGCTCAAAGCATTATGCCGGAACATTTCCATATTAGTAAGTCAGGCATGGATTCACGTCAATGCAACCTCCTGTTATAAAAAACACGGCAAAACAGAGCGTTCAGAGCCGTCCAAAACAGCTGCAGGGCTCACTTCCAAATGCACGAACCTCGTTTATTTGACGCGGTGACATCGTTTAACACAAATATCCAACAATGTAACAACATTTATAGCTCAGAAACGAGGAAAAAGCATAATAGGTCCCCTTTAAGCTCCCTCATACACATTTTTGTGTATTTTCATATTAATAAAATATGAACGTCTCCAGTCCTGATCATAAAAATTTTCATCATCTGTTTCAGGAATTTAACCCTTTAAATGCCAGTTTGTTAATAAGATGATTCTCTTTTTTTAAATAACAAAAGTTACCACCGTTTCCAACTGGGAATCTCACTTTAACAAAAATGACTGATATCTTGCTGTGGAGGGCAACTAGCACTTCCAGATGATTATGACACTTTGAAAATCTTTTTAAAGACAGTTTCAGTGCCGAAATAGCTCATTATTTCACCGCAGCAGTTTGTATCTCAAGTGACACAGGATATCTTCTTATGTATATTTTCACTATGGATCAAGTACATCAATAAATCAATTAATTAAGAAAACCGATATTTTAATTCCTTTTAATGCATTTTCATTTGATCTGGCTGGATTACTTTTTAAACTGATTGCAGGGAGGAACAGAGCGATCAGAACAGTGGGTGAGCTGCAATGACATATAACAGGAGAGAGAGCGGTGTGCTGCGCTGTTCGTTCATAAACTGAATTGTATCTGCTGTGAGGGTCATCTGATGACGATCAAGGCAGACAGGATTATTTCGCTCTCGCTCCCATATTGTCTACATCTTCTACAAGTTCTCACATATCATAATATCCAAATAAATGTTGTCTTTTTTCAAATGGAAACTGAATTTTTGACTTAATAACTTGACTTGTGACTTTACTTTAATAATTAAAAATAAAATTTAAGAAATTATATGCTCTCCCAGTCATTTAGGGTGGGCCAATTGTACGAGTGCATGGGCCCAGCCCCGTTAGGCCCAACCGTAACACCGCGCCTGGTAGAACTGTAAAATATCACTTCCATGAGGCTGTTCAGTCAAACAGTAACAGATCACAGGCTGAACTTGGCATTTCATCCTCCTCTGAAACTGCAGTTTATTTTATGTTCATAATAATATTGATTAATATTGAAATGGTGTTCCTTCCTCATCAATAATTATTAATACCAGCAGAAAATAGACTAAACTGGTCAGGTTGGGAACCTACGTACATTGGGACAGAGCGCTTCTGTTTTCAGGATAGAAAATGTAATTTTAGGGAAAATATTAATCCCTACGCCCCCAAAAGGCTATTTATGGGCTCTGTCAAACTACAAAGTACGAAATTGTGCAAAAACAACTACAGAAAATAACAGTAAAACAATACTGAACAAACAAACAAATGAACAAAGTCGGGATCAGCACCTTGAGAGAGCGCAGCGGTACGAAACACCTGGGACAAGGGGGTCAAAAAATTGTGGTTTTAGTGGAAGTCAGTGGACACAAAAATGTGTCGAGGGAGCTGAAGGGGATGAAATGTTTCACACAGTGTATTATAGACTGATTATAAAAGCTGATGGTGAATTTCAAAAAATTGATCAAAAAAGGCAAAACCTTATGAAGTTTTGTCATATACAAGAACACAGTCAAAATAAGTATAAAATCAAAACACAAATACATAAAAATGTGTCTGAGGGTACACAAAGGGTTAAAGTCCATTTATGACAGAGACTGTAGCACTATCAAATAAAAACACAAAAATTAATAATAAAAATGAATCTATATGTCACAGCAACACTTTGAAACTGAGGTCCAATATTTGACATGATGTGGAAATGTTAATGATTAGATGACTGAAGAAAATCTTGACAGATTAACATTTATTTGGGGTTAATTAATTGTTAGTCTACATTAACTGAGTAATAAAAAATACTCTCTGGAATAATCAATAAATTTACAGGAAGATGGAACACCTGCTGGGCATTGCTGCCTGTCGCACCTCCTCTTCTGCCCATGGGTCAGCTGCAGGGTCATCAGCCAGGAACCACCATTCACCACTGTATCGCACTTTTAATCCTGGAACGTCTCCTGGTGGTGGAGTGGTGACAGGGACGTCTCCCCATCACCCCCTGCAGCTGATAGGTGTCACCCCCTGCGGCTGTTGTTGGGATTAGTTGTTCTTTCCCCAGCACTTGTCTTTCCTCCTCAGCCAGCTCCCCTTCTCGGCCTTCTTTAGATTTGCTCCTGTCGCTCCTGCGTCCCTCAAAAGGCGTGTGGTTGACAGCCCCACGTAGCCTCAGTATCCAGCCTCCACTGGATAGATGGTGGTCTTCCAGCCAACCTCCTGGCGCTCAGCAGCCAGATCTGAGTATTTGGCCTTCTTGCGTTCGTGGGCTGCCTCTGAATGAGTGGCGAAGAGCTGCTTTTTCCAGGCAGTTTTCATGAGGTACCATAGCAGCTCTAGTACCTTGGGGCAGTTCTTATAAAGCTTATAGGGGATTCCATTGGGGCCTGGTGTTGGCTGATGACGCCCTCGCCTTCTCCACGACTTGTCTGACTTCACTGAGCTTGGGGGGCAAGGTGTTAAAAGCAGCAGTCGGAGGTGCAGGCTTGGGCACATACCCTGGTGTTCCTAATGAGACGTTTCTTGTTGGATTGCTGTACTGTGCTCTGACGTGCTGCTCCAGTTGCTCCTTGGTGGTTTCAAGCTTCCCACTCATATTCTTCAAAGGGGTCTGTGAAGAAGCTGGCTCATTCTTTTGGTTTCCGTTTGTTGTGCTTACGGATATGCTCAGCTCTGTGAAGCCTGGACGGTCTTTGCCTGACCTCCTCCATCAAAGCTTTCAGACCCTTTTTCTCTGCCAGCGTTGCCTTCCTCCAGCTCTTCCATAGCTGTCGGCGCCTTTGCACTAGATGGTCAATCTCCTTTTCCCTCCTTGGATTCCACCCCTCCTCGCAACAATCCCTCCAGTGTCTTGACCAGGTTGGTGTCCAGTGCTGGCCAAACTTCTGTCTCACTTGACTTTGGCCATTTGAGCTTGCCTCTTCTTGTTGGTTTCTTGGTCTCTGCTTTTGGCTCTGTCCTGTGTGATTTGGTGGTGACTGGGTCTTGGTACTCACTTGGGGGCTCTCCCTGCACCAGTGGGCCTTCTTCTTCTGTGCCATCTTTGCCTTCTGCAACGTTGGGTCCATCGGCTCTGTGGTTTACGACCTGGCTCTCAGTCCCTCTTGTCTCACCTGCTGCAGCAGTGCAAGGTTGCTGTTGGCCCCTCTGACCAATGGATTACTAAATGGATTTTTATCTTCATCATTTATTCTTTATTCAGGTTGATGAACTGCAGTTTGTCAGAGATCAGCTGTGCTTCTCTGGTCTCAGCTCTGAAGTCCAACAACTCCCATCTGACAGAACTGGACCTGAGCTACAACAAAGACCTGAAGGATTCAGGAGTGAAGCTTCTGTGTGATTTTCTGGAGAGTCCAGACTGTCGACTGAAGACTCTGAGGTCAGTTCATGTATTTTGCTCTTGTACAGTGTATATCTACCAAAATGAAATTCACAAGAGAAGTTTTAAATGTCCTTCAGTTCTCTTGTTTTCTGGGTTTGTCTTTTTTAAAGTTTGTCACTCTGAACAGTTTATCTGTGAATTTAGTCTGAATTCAAACTGGATTCATGTTATTAAGGAAACTGGAGGATTTATCCTTCAATGTGCTGCCAAATTAAATCAACATTATATTTTTTCTTACGTGTCAGACATTTAAAAAATTAAAACGAGTTCAGCAAATGTTCAGGAATGTCTTTATATACAAAACCTTCAGAACACACACACACAGCTGGTGTTAGAAAATATCTAAAATATTGAGTATCGGGATATTATGTTTTGTGATTTTGTATCGATTCTCTGTATCGTGATATTTTGATTCATGCAAAGAGACGTGACAGTGGATCATTTTGTTGTGTTTGAACCCCTGACCACTAAACAGCAGTGTTGTTAACTCAAATTTTAATGCGTATAGCGTCTGTTCTTCATATTATGACAGTTTTCCTAATATCAGATGAAAAAAACAATATATCTCCTTCCTTACAGTCTCACAATGTAAGGTA
>JAJHUR010134899.1:4354-34522 GCA_027495735.1 Lutjanus campechanus
GGTAAGTCCATCACACACTCAGCAGGACCAGGATGTCCCTGAGTATCTGCATGTGCATATAGCTGTATGGTATAGGTCTGCAATTCAGTCATTCTGTTGTTTCAAATCCAGTGTAGGCTATATAACAGTCTTGGATTCTCAAAACACAAAATGTAGAACTCTATATTACATTATCTGTCAAGTTTTACATTATCATTTTTTTTAAAAAAAGACCCACCTGAAAATGTAATAAATCTCCAATAATGTAATAAGGTATTACATTATAGGTAAAAATGTTATTACAATATCAGTCAGAATATTTTATTACATTATTGGTCAAGTTATTACATTATTGGGTTTTATTACATTTTCGATTGAGTTAAGTGCAAATTTTATTACATTTTCAGGCATTATTACATTTTCAGTAAATTATTACATTATTGGGTGCTACAGGGGGGTTCAGAAATCACAGGGGGTCCCCAAGATTTAGTCTGCTCTGAGGTATCAAAATTAGATTTGCACATGTTAAAATCACAGTCACAATAATCAAAAAGTCTGTATACAAAACGATTTAAAAAGATACATTTCTCTGTCCTCAATTAAAAATAGTAGGTTACTCAGTAACTCTGTGAATGAATGAATGATTATTGTTCTTTTGTATAGGATGAGTGTGTATAAGACACTATGTTGGAAGAAAAATAGTTAAACTAATATTAGAAAAGAGACATTTACCAAAAGTCAGGGTTCTAAAAATGGAAAGAATGATGGACAGTAAAGCTTGGAAATGGATCTCTTTTTTTTTGGTGTGTGTGTGCATGTGTACAGGTTTGGGGGGGCTCAGCTTTCCTTTGATACAAGTGGGGGGATTCCAAGGAAAAACGCTGGGAACCACTGCTTTAGACTAAAGATGTGGAGAAACAGAAATCCCTTTGATTGAATGCTGTTTTTGATAATGCCTTAAACACCCATGGCTAAAAGTAACTATTAGTTTTATTCTATTAGCTTACAAAACAAGTGTTCTGATCATCTTTATCTCAAGTAGGCTTTATTCACAGTTTTGTTTTTTCAATTTTTAACATGCATCAATCCAAACTGAAGTCACATTGTCAGAGCTCTTCACACAGTCAGTGAACCTATGGATCATTTTTCATTGCTTTCATACAAAATTCATTCAGTGACCACTTTTTCAAAAATCCATGAACTCTTCTCAGTCATAATTCACCACCCGCAGCAAATTCTACAAATGCTAACAATATTTTGTTTTTAAAACAGTGAAAATTATATTCAAAACTGAATTATTGCAAAATTTGTGTCTTAATTATATTGACTGTACTAACTATATTGAAAGAGAGAAGCAGAATAGTTAAATTAAATAATGATCATTCCAAACACAAACCGTTTCTAGCTGTCCTGTTTGTAGTAATTTGTAGTCTTGCTACCAAATGGACAAAGGAGGACGGTACACAGAACTGTACAGTATGAGTGATTTATTTCTTGCAGCTTCATTATTATTGTGGTCTTAGAATTCCAGGAATTTGTTGTTTGTTTAAACTTTCTATTTTTCACCAGCAAATGCCTCTCTGCAAAGATATAGAAAAAAAAAACAATGGATATTGAAGCAAATTACTGCCTTTTAGAGTCATTCTTGTTACATTTACTTTAGTACAGTTGATAAAAGTTATGCTTACCCTGTAATAAAATACTGACTTATGTGATTAGTCATTCAAACTTCAAAGATAGAAGTTCATCAAATATATTATGCTCCCTGTTGTTGCAGTTTTTAGGTCAGTGTGTTCTGAGTGACCATGATTACCAGTGTTTTGGTCCAACACGCTGATTCTGAGACATGTACGAAGTGTTTTGATGGTTTAAGTGAGTTTTGGAGGTAAGATTAACTGACTGGCCAAGATACATGTTCGTGCTGCAGACTGTATGAAAAGTTTTGAAAAAGTGTCTTCAGTATTGACCGATGCTTGTTAGCAATTGAAAAAAAAAACTGTATTTAGCACCAAATCATAGCAGAAGTCGTCTCAGGAGTTTATAGAACAGGTCTAGACTGTTTGGCACATGCTCATCTTAAAACACCAGCAGCAAAATGGTCCACTGACTATTGCTGCTGCTGCTCACAGTCTACAACAGACAAAGTGTCTCACACTTAGATGGTGTCACAACAAACTATACATTTACAAAGCACTTATTTGTATCTTATTCATTATATAACGCAGCACAATTCATATGCATACCTATCATTGTTCTCTGGATCATGCAGTTGGATGGACCTCCCTACAGTCAAGAAGAAACAGCCATCTCATGGGGTCCTATCTTACACCCAGTACAAAGCAGTTGCCCTTAATGCCACTTCTGCAAGATGCAAATGAACTTGTACCTGGTCTGTGCAGTCATTGAAGGCAACATGCAGGCATGGCCAGGTGCTTTTGTTATCTTGTGCTTGGAGCACAAGAGTCAAAACTAGTTGGCATTTTGGATAAAGATAAATAAAAAACCCACAGCATGGGAGACACCCACCCCCCAGCAGCTGCCCTTGAGCTACTTGATTGGCTACTTCCAACATGGCTGCCAGGATCAGTTCTTCACTCCACAATCTTTTAGAGCAACGGACACAAATTTGGTGATATTTTATTTTGCCAATGAAACAGGCAGTGAGACAGTTATATTCTAATTGTTATGTAAAGGCTTTAAATCTGTTTTTTTCACTTCCCCTCAATTTCAATTAATTATACATGATTCAAGACTCAGAAGTGAAGTTGTTAAGTTAAGAAGTTAATTTGCTAAAGATAAATTTATAATGTTTAGTTAACTATTTACAATTTTATGTTCACAGCAGTGTCTTTAAAATCACTTAAATTTGATGAATCTGCCTCACACATTTACCTCAGTCGACCTAAGTTACTACAACATTCAAAAGAAAGTAGGAGAAAGGAGAGAAATCAGTAGAAGTAGAAAGGAGGACATTTGGTCTCACTGGTTTCAACAGGACATTAATGTATAAACCTGCTACTGGTGATGTGACATTGTGGACTACAGGAAATGGTGGAACATGTCGTTTTATATTGATCATATTATAGTATGATGAAGTCTGTCTTGTTCAGACTGGACAAAAGCTTTAAATACACATGTGAGTTCAGACCAGAGACACAATAACATTTGGGAAAGTCACAAAAGTAAAAGAGGTTTTCCTCCATTTGTCTCCTCTAACATTCAAACACAAAATTCATGAATTAATTCTTGAACATACCTGTGAGTCCATAAAAAGCCTCTTTCATGCAGCAGCTGTCTCTGTGGCCGAGGAATGAACACACTGTTGTGTCTTCTTGTTCTTCTTGTTCTTCTTCTTCTTCTTCTTCTTCTTCTTCTTCAAGGTTTAATGGCAGCTTACATCCAATATGTTGCATTACCGCCACCTTGAGGTTTTATGTCCACTCCAGTGGCGGCTGGTCAATAGAGGGCGCTAGGGTGCCGCCCCACCTCTCCCCACATCCTAAAACTTAAGTGAAGAAGACTTTATTATTTTAAACTATATACTGTATGTTTCTTTAAATGAGCAACATCAGTATTGTGTAGTTAGTGAGTAAAATGTATAATCTGCACTTAAATGTGTATAAACAACATGTTTTGAGAAGAGAACATTAGAAGAGAAGCTGAGAGTTAAAGAACCTGATCAGCTGACATCATAAAGCAACAACAGTGAGAGGAAGATGATAAACTCTCTGTGGAGAACATCGTGATGTAACTCAGCCTCACACTGGTACCAGGTGATCTTCAGCGAGGTGAGCTGTGCTGGATGAAGTATTCATATCATTGACTTCAGTAAAAACACTAAAACCACACTGTGAAAATACTCCACTACAAGTAAAAGTCCTGCATTTAAAACTTTACTGGAGTAAAAGTATGTAAACATTATCATCTGTTATCAATATGAAAAGTAAAAGTAACCACTGTGCAGTAAAATGTTTCAGTAACAAGTAACTGTACCTGTCAGGTAAATGTAGTGGAGTAGAAAAGTAAAGTAAAACTATAAAGTAATATAATGTGGATGTAATTTGAAATTGGACTTTGGTAAAGTACTTGAGTAAATGTACTTAGTTACATTCCCCCACTGGAGATGACAGAAGCTGAATGTGTGGTGTTGGTCTTTTACAAACGTTTAAATAGTTGCTGTTTTGTGCAGAAAAGTGGACGACACACCTTAAAGTAGGAACTTTATATAAACCTGTCAAAGACATTTAACCACAGAGTCACTGACACATTTACATCTTTCAGGGAGAATTTATAGACAAAAAGTACATTTTAAGCCACAAAATGGCCATTTTTAATTAATGTATTTATTTATTCTTAAATCTTGTTATTTTCTAATAGGTTTTAGTGTGTTTATAAGTTTCTTCTACTGTCTGAAGGTTTGTGGTATCAGATTTCTTTCATACTTATTGAGGTACTTTTTGTTTACTTTAGTCTTTCAGTATAAATTGTAAAATAAAATACAATTATTATAAAGGATTTGCACAAATTGAAGTACCTTAATTTACCTTAACTAAGCAGGTTCTAAAACATGTTCATTTAGTTCTGCAAGTACAAATAAAAACTCTTCGTATATTAAAATACACTGGTGCGATACCGTACGATGTTTGCCTGATTTTCGCTATAGCCCCCCCTGGAGAAAAATTCACCAGCCGCCACTGGTCCACTCACTATCCAGTCACTTTACAGTCATTTTTCCATTCCCGTCATCCTTAAAAAACTAAACAGCCACTTCCTCCATTGACTATTGTCAGCACATGTAATTCTACTTTTGATATTGCCCTCCACCCGTCCTCTTTTCCTTAATTGTGTCAACATTTCTTGTTGTTCCTGTGTAAACTTTCTGCACACTCTGAGCACATGTTCAATTGTCTCAGCCTCATGGCAATGGTCACAAAAAACATTTGGATGTTTCCCTATTTTGAAAAGTGTAGTGTTAATGTTGCTGTTTCCAATCCTCAGTCTGCTTATTATAACTCGTTCTTTTATTTTTCTCTACTTCTGAAACTACCTACAGTATTGTGTTTTGGATTGAGTTTAGATGCCTGCCTTTTATTGTGTTATCTCAATGATGTTGTCTTTCTTCACACTGTGCCTTTCCTCTCTGATTTTGATAATTTAATACGGACTTCCACTGCCCCTTTTTTAACTGCTTGTTTTGCCAGTTTGTCTGCCCTTTCATTGCCAAGAAGACCCAAATGTGCTGGAACCCACATGGATTAAATATTCTTCCCTTGACCAACCATTCTTGAATTTCTGGCTGTCCCAGTTTTAACACTTGTGAGAGCTGACAAAGATTTGTCACACATTAAAATATTCCTACAATTAACCTCACACCATTCTAAAGCCATTAACATGGCATACAACTCAACCACATACACACTCACAAAGTCACAGCACAGCAACTGCAGCACACACTGTTGTGTAGTCAGCAGTGAACATATATAGTGACCAAGTCAAACCAAATAACACACAAGGGGAAAACAAGATGGATGACAACCACAACTAATACAAGGCAAAAACTAACTAAAGCCTGAACCCCCCCTCTGACTTGGCAGCACATGGTTTGGTCTGATGAGATGGCTTTCAGATTTAAGAGGCTCCACCCCTCAGACACACCTTTTGCTCAACCAGGAAGTGAACCGACCCCAACAAGCACAGTAAGTCAAAGACAAAGAAACACATGTTAATATAACAGAAAAGAGCTTGTTTAACCCCACAGAGAGAGAATGTGTTCACTCCATTTAAACAGTGAGAATGTGTTCACTCCATTTAAACAGAGTGTGAGGATACAAACAAATCAACAAGATTCACATCAAACAAACTGTGTCATGTGAATTGTTTGGGTGTGTTTGACTGCAGATGAAATGAACCTGAGCAGGTGAGTGTGAATGGCTGTTAGCATGTGTGGCTGTTAGCATAGCTGTTAGCATAGCTGTTAGCATGACTGTTAGCATGCATCGCTGTTAGCACAGCTGTTAGCATGACTGTTAGCATGTGTGACTGTGGTCATGAAACATGAATCACTCTTTTTAAAGACACCACTCGTACAGAGCAGCAAAATATTGTCTGCATTTCCAACCATGTACAGAAATGAACCAAAAATGGTAAAACTACTGGTGTTTAAAGGGACATTCATCCACAAATCCACTGTTTTCCTCTCATCTGTTATCAAGACAGTCTTGGTGAGTTGCAGAGTTTTGAAAATGTTTGTCTTCTCTTGAATATAATGGAACTAAATGTCACTCAACTTGTGGTAAAAAATAAGTTTATCAGCAATGTCTCTTTCTCCAGTTTCATGTAGGAACCGTTTTCTTTCTGCAGTCGTATCTACAGGTTTTGGGAGGGTTACTTTGAAAATGTATTTCAAGTTCATAATTACCTGCTAAAAATATAGGCCTAAAAAGAGAAAAGGGAATTATTATGAGAATTATAAAGCTTAATTAATCGCAACAGACTTGCGCACGAGACAGTTTCAGTGCTTTCAGATCATATTTATCAGATGAGTCAGCATGACAGCTGGAGCAACTTTAGTGTTTCTTCTGTATGCTTGTTGGGATCCAGAAAAACAAGGATTAAACAATTAAAATCTATAACATACAAAATGAACAAGTCATTATATCTGAACACGAGACCGGTCCAACCAGGGGAGAAAAAGAGTCCTTCTGTCAGGGCTTGATGCTGGTTGGATATACCCATTGGATAACCTGTACGTAATTTTACACATGGGTTATCAAACTTCAGAAACACTTTCTGAATCTGTTTCCTCCATCCACATTAGTGTTAGCGGGATGCGGGAGTGAGGATGGGAGCAGGAGGTGATAGAGAATGGGTGGCTGTGAAGCTGCACCTTAATCTGGGTCAGGTGGGTGTCTTCATGATCTTCAGCTTGCGGAGCAGCATAATGATTATGATAATGAATCATGAAGTACAACATAATTTCAAGGTACTTAAGTGTAAAGCATAACCAGTTGCATATTTGCGTGACATTTCTGGTTCATGAATTGTATTACATTGTGCTCTCACACTTTCTCCTCTCTTCTCACTTGAAAATCTCTTCTCTTTGTTATCTCCTGGTTAATCCACCATCATGCTGCCACTGCTTGCACTCCTGGCGCAATATTTTATGTTCAGCCTAAAACTCACCCATGAATTAATCAAGGCACTTGGACACAGCTGATAGGTGTATCCTGCTATGTGCTGCTGGCTCAAGGGGTGGGACAGGGAAGGATACCCCTGCGCCCCAGGCGGCAAAGGTGGATTTGGACACACCTTGAATAAAGTAAATCCATTGTGCCTATTTTCCACTTGCACTTTAGATCAGCATAAGACAGGGCTCATGACATTCATTTACAAAGCTCTACTTTTGAAGCCTCCAAACTACCTCACATCTCTTCTCTCATTTAAAACGTCTAACTACAGTAAACAATCTAGTAATTATCTAACCTCAGACATCCCTCACGTATGCACTAATGTTGGCAGAACTGGTTTCAGGCACTGTGCACTTTTAAATGGAACTAGGCTGCCAACTGCCCTCAGCATTCATCTTCAAGATTTAAAAGCTTTATTATCTGATGTTTTTTGTGATTCTTGTAACTTTTTTGTATTAATTACTTGTTGTGTTGTTCTGTTTGCTGATTGCGTTCTTTTGAGTGTTTGTTGTTCTCAGGTCTCTCTTGCAAAAGAGATCTTTAATCTCTATGAGATGCCTGACAAAATATAGATTGAGTAAAAATAAATTAAAAATATGTTGACCTGAACTGTGGTTTGCAGGCAACATTATATGTCATATTTTGTTTTGCATGCCTGACACCTTGGCACTGCGAGCTTACCCATCAGGACTCTTCCTGTCTCTCTCGATTAGCCACTTCACACTATTAGTAACTCAAAACTCTGCCTATAACTCTGAGTAGAAGTAACGTCGTCGGCCCTCTGGCATCGTGCAGCACCACCCCTATCATCTCAGCGGATGTCAGAAATGTAAAGCGACAGCCTGCTGCAGTGTCCTGGGAATGTGAGAGCAGCAGAACACTTGAGATGAAGCCAGAGAGTGTTAAGCAGCGGAGCAGCCGCACCCTGCACCACTGCCCACTGTACCAGCTGCTCGCTGAGCTGAGGGAACCAGGAGGGCAAATCCCTGACTGTGGCAGATAAATTAAACCAGGCAAAGCCCCTCATCTCCTCTGACTCGTTAAATATGCTTCTCAGTAGTCCAGCAGTGATGACACAGATACCTCCCTGTGGAGTCACATCTATTCTGTTATTCCTGCCTGTCGTCTGGACACCAGCTCAGCTATGATGGAGGATGTGTAACACAAGCTGTTGGTGGTTTTCCTAAATGTTCCTTTCAACTCTAAGTTGACATGTGTACACACTGAGGCTCATTCTTAGAAATCATGGGAATCGTCAACCAAAATTCATGCAGAACTTTTCTCTTTATCCAAACCATCAAACTTCATTTTCAAAACATGCACCTGCATTGATGAGCTAGAGCCTGTTTACACCAGGACTTAACATGTCTCCTGGGCGATCCGATCACAAGAGGACAGCTCTGAGTATGTCAGGTCAAACCTGGCATCAGAATGCGTCTCAGCATGCATCATGTGTGACCACTTGTGATCAGCTGTCACTTCTCTGCTCCATATGCAAATAAACATGTAGTTATGTCATTTCTGTTTGCAAAGACCAAATGAGTTTTTAATCAGCTCCAACATTAGTAGCAAACACACTGGGCTAATCAAAGAAGTAGCTTGTATTGGTTACCGCTTACTCTATTTGTAAAATTTGACATTTCTACTATCAGTAAATTAACGGGCCTCATGCAATAACACTTCTGTATTCTTATCTTAAATTTCCCTTTCGATTTGTCCTACGATAGACTTGTATGAACACGCCACGTCAGATTCAGGAAACACTCTTTACTTCAGATGACTGTGTAAATGATTCATAGTGCGTACCTGAGTGTGCGTGCATGAGACTTGTAAATTAGCATAATTACCACCCAGATAGTACCATATAAAGCTGTGCTTCCTGCCCCATCTGTCAGGAAGCGGTCATTTGTGAAAAAGTCATCACAGGGAAAAAAGAAGAACTTTATGAGTTCAGAGTCCTGCTTTCAGAGATCCATGACTGCAGTGGGAGGAGGGTCAAGGGGACGTTTCTATCACAGAGACAGAGGACAGAATAAGTGAGGATGTTACCTTGAACAAAGACTTCAGAAACCTGCATGTGCAGATATATACGGCCAATCCACCTGACATCATTTAATTTATGATGAGAGCCATTATGTGTAATTTTACAATTATGTTCTAATTTGAAATTCAGTCAAACAGGACAATGTCGACATAATTATAAAGTATAATTTATTTTTTCAAATTCAAAATGTCTTCAAAGTAATGAAATGAAATATACAGTCATTAATGAAAAAATTCAGTTTGATACCAGCAGACTGACTGCACGACTCTATGACAGGTCTGGACCTCAAACTGTTTTCATATCTGAAAGACGAGTCAACAGAAAGTTGGTGAATGTGACAAGTTCTCCTGAATCATTTGTACACACCACTTAAAAACAAATCTGTTCGTACAAGTGGTTCTTGCATGAGGCCCAGTGTCATCATGTATACATGTAAATTTAGTGTAAATCATCTGAAATGTAAATGTTTGCAGGTAAACACACTTCAGACAGGAGTTGCCACAACTGCCTGTGTTTGTGAAAATGAAAGAAACAATTTAATGTCTTGCATTTAATGCTGAATTAACAGGACACAAATGATTATGTGTGCCGTGGCCATTTCACAGGTAAATTAGTTTCTCCTCACTCAACAACTTTCAAGATTGTGCAGTTTTTAAGGGATTCTGGTAATATTGCAGTTGTTATTCGTAGCAAGGTTTGTTGTAGGCAACTGGACTTCATAGAGTTCTTGAAGACGTTTCGCCAAACGTCTTCAAGAACTCTATGAAGTCCAGTTGCCTACAACAAACCTTGCTACTAATACCATGACCTGGATGACTGAGAACCTACACAGACATTGCAGTTGTTAGTTTCATGGAGAAATCAGTTGAAATACACAGTATGTTGGCCACATCTACTGCTTATTTTCTAACTTTGCTTATCTTACATTAGCTTGAGTGATTGGATGTTAGTGTGTTCCCAATGTGTCTTGGGTGCATTCACAATGAAAATGTACTCAGAGCTTGTGATTGGATCACCCAGGACGCAGGTGTAACCAGCTTCTTAATCTGCAGTAACATGGTGTAGCTTTTCATTCTGAGACACTAACACCAAAAAACTCTAATTTAACTCTGGAGCAACAGAAAATAACTAGATGTGCTGTGACGACAAAATAATCTTTGTTTGAACTGATTTTCCTTTATTTTCCACGAGAGAGGACAGTTGCCAGATAATGTACACTTTGTCTGCCATGAATTTACCAATAAGTAAAACCGGAGGCCCCTGGTGTCAGATCCGTGACCTGGACACTGAGCAGGGTATTTATAGATATTTGGCAGGACAGTTTGACTTTAACAAAGAGACCTCTGGGTGGAATTTGTTTCCAGCAGCGTTCCTGAGCTTTCTGGTTTGGAGACTGATCCAGGACTCTGGGATTTATTGAGAGACAGAAGACTAATAGCAGTGAAACAAAACTTGACCCATACAATTACAGTTTTGATAGGCTGTTAATGTTTATGGAGAGTCTATAAAGTGTGCATGAGAGCAACAGCAGGAAGAGGCTTGATTTTTGGAAATTGTGACTGGAACAGGAGCTCTGCTCACTTTTCATGATTCAACATTTGAAACTCAGACTCCCCCTCCTGTCTGAAGTCTCAACATCAGCACTAATAATATACTGTTGAAGGTTATTTTAACCTGATAATTCATAGTATATAAACACACAACTTTTCTACTTGAAACAGGAAGTGTGTTGTTAACTTGTATTTTTCACCTTTCTCTCAGAAAGACATTTATGCCTACAAACAAGTCAGTGTCCAATTTGAATAATCTGCATGTCTGTGTACTTTAGGAACTCACTGTAACACTGCAGAGACACACAGCATCCCAGGGTATATGTATGTATTTTAATATATATTTTAACATAAAAAATACTAAATACAACACACACTCACAATGATTCAAACTTTAATCTCAACTGTAAAACTGAATGCTCAAATTAATTATTTGTAGTAAGTGTTGAAAACTTAAATTTGTTTAGAGGTTCTACTAACTTAAGAATGTTGAGCACCTGTAGAATTTTCTTTTTTGTGTTTATTAATCACACAATTTGTGATGAGGGAATTAATGTAAAGAAGTCCTGAAAACACAAGTTTTTAAAAAGATTTTAATAAATATATATATTTATTACTTTATTATCATTGAGTTTACTGACCATGAAATAATGAGGTTTTATACTTAAAATTCATTTACTTCCTTTAAAGCTATAGTGCGTAACTTCTGTCGCCCCCTAGCAAAATTCTGCGTTATTACAACAATAAAGCCGGCACTTCCATATGACGAATGTCCAGGTGTACACACCGTGTACACAGAGTAACACTCACTACACACCATGTACTGCTCGACACTGTCTCTCGCTACACAACGTGGCGAACACCAGGCTGCTAACATTACGTTACGTTCATAGCACCATTTCCCAGAAAATAATAAAGTACTAGGTCCTGTACATGTAACAGCAACACATACTACTCATAATATAATTATAAACCAAGTCACTTACTTATCCAACAGCAGCAACGCAACATCCGTGTCTGCCCTCAGCCCCATTTCTTCCTTCAGGGCTCTCCACCGAGGAAAAGCGAATCCAATACAATATTATAGTATTTGCCTTCTCCGTTGGTCACTTTCTTTCTTTGCTAATAGTCCTTCAGCCGAACATCCAGGCTTTTTCTTTGTGGTAGGATCCACTTCTGAACCGTGTCTCGGATGCTTCTTTGAGCTCTCCGCCATGTCGCTTTCTCTTTCTACCTGTGCTCCTGCCTCTTGCTATGAGACTCTCCAATCTTCCTCCTCCTCCCTTCTTGTTGTGAGGTAAAACGCGTCATTTCCTGTGCGCCAGCGCAGGAATGTCGGCGGTTGACAAGCAAATCAAAAATGATATATATTGGAAAATACCGCGAGATCTTAGAGGAGACCATCAGCTTAATCAGCATTGTGTCATCTCCTCTAGTAGTGGCTTGGGTGAAACGGACATTTACGGACATGTAGAAGTTACACACTGTAGCTTTAACGTAGGAGGTGTGAATACAAATTCTGAGTTGCATTACTGAAAGGATTTGTGTTGGTTTAACCAGTCATTTTAATTTAACTGTAATCAAATTCAATATACAGTATTTAATACGCTGAAGTTTGCAAACCTCCAACTTTTGAGTTTATGAACTCAAGAAACTTGTGGCAACTGACTGACTCTTTTTTTTTTAAGTTCTGCTGACTTATTCTGGTTCACAGTGTAAGGATGTTAATTATCTTGGCAATTCAAATTGCATTTTAAATAGAAATGCTGTCTTGTGGTTGCATGCCTCTGCCAACCAGCCAAGTTGCATTTTAGATCCATGTCTGTCCAGACTCATGAAGAGTTTGAAGGAATTTAATAAAAGCTATTAGGTGTATGTTTTTGGCAAAATGGATGTCTGATTCAAATGAATCATTTCCAGGTAGAAACATGCTGTCTTCACTTGGAGACTATTTTAGCAGAAGAGGACAGAGGACTGATAGAGAGCTGAGCATTATGATGTCACAGTGAAGCTGACCTTTAACCTTTTGAATATAAAATCACTTCATTTTATCCAATTAGAAATTTGTGTGAAGTTTTATCGTAATTAGCAAATTAATTCTTGAGTAAAGTTTGAGTTTCTGAGGTCACAGCGACCTTTGACCACCAAACTCTATTCACTTCACCCTTGAGTATAAGTGGTCATTTGTGCTGAATTTGAAAAAAAATCCTTCAAGCCGTTCTAGGCTTGTTCGGTATACCGGTACTAAATTGGTACCGGGGTACTGAGGCATTTAAAACGGTACTTTTTTCTTTTTTTTTTTTAACGTCGCCGCGTGACGTCACCGCATTGCCGAGATAAAGGAGAGAAAGAGAGAGACAGGAGCAGGGAGAGAATGGCAGCTGCTGCAACCTTCACCAGGTAAACCAGGTGCACGAAGTGCTATATGGGCTATATGCTATATGCTATACTAAGGCTTTAAAACAAATGAGCACGGTGAAGCCATTAACACCGAAGCACCACTGTGCAAAACACTTGAAGGACAAGCACCCAGACCTGCATGAGGAGTTCAGAGAACGACAGGTAATAACTTATATACCCATGAAAAAAAGCCACATTCAGTGCTAAAAGCAACACCAGCCCCCTTCACTCTCCACAGAAGTAGCTCTGGAAAAAAATTAAAGCTGCATTGCAATTAGCTACCACTGTCTCTGGTTTAAATAGCCTATTTATATTATTTTATTTTATATTATTATATTACATTATATTTATATTCTCACAGTGATTTTTAAACGTTTTGCCATACATGTAGACATGCTGATTTTCGATAAATTTTAAGTGGTCCCTTAATTTTTTTTTCCAGAGCTGTAAATGCACACATGCATGATCTTTATGAAGTAACAAACTGACATTTTTTGTGTTCTCTTTTTATTGGGAAAAGTATCGAAAAGTATGGAAATACATGTTGGTACCGGTATCGATACCAAAATGTTGGTATCGTGACGACACTAATGCGTTCTTGATATATCACGTTCACAAGAATGGGACGGACAGTCGAACAACCCAAAAACGTAACAGCCCTACTCCTGGTGCAGAGGCATAAAAACACAGGTTTGCTGATGCAAGAGCTGTCGCGATATCAGACTGTCACTTCATGACCAAAAGATTTCACAATGATATTATCACGCTGTTTATAGAAAATGAAAAAAATAAATGCTGTAAGTTAAATTCATCTTTAACTTTGTTTACTGTGTTTATTATTTGCTCAAAGTGTAGGAAGGTGGAGAGATGTAAGTGATTTCAGTACATACAGCATGTTTAAAGCAATTATTTACATTTAGTGAACTTACTATCAGACAAGACGATTCTATAAAAATAATCTGTACAATCTGCGCCCTATTGTGCCTTTAGAGATGTTTCTGGGGGTGCAGCATGTCTGCCTGCTGAGACTCGTTATGTTAGGCCACTGACTTTCAGGGTGCTCACAGTGCAAACCTTGCAGCTGCTACAAGTTGAGAGGAATCATAAGGAATCAAGAGGACCAACAAACTGGTTTGTAATTAAAGATGCTAAAAGGAACTTCGACATTGTGTTGATTTTGGAGCCCCCTGTGGACAAAAGCAGCAGTGTTTCCACCAACATAACCACAAAATTTAAGGTCAAAATTAATTTTTGCCTATTTTTGCATGATTTATTGGTCCAGACCATTGGGCATCAGCAAAAAAAAAAAGTCAGCAGACTTACAGACTTTGCTGATGTAAAGTTATTAAAGGAATTTTGATTCCTATTTGGATTTTATGAGCCAATCGATTTTTATTGAAATAGGTAATCTTCTTAAAATGTGTAATAGCTCATGAACACAATGAGATATTGATGTGAAAATTCAGACGTGTTCTGTAGACTGTTTCATAACCAGTTAAAATCTCCTTGAAATAGCTTTAAGGATTTAAAATTCACTCTTGCTCACTTATGCTGAGTAACATACTGCCTCCAGTGGGGAAGTTTTGGCACCAGGATCTATGGCAGAGGCAGTAAATAGAAACTGATTCTTTTGGGTGAAGTTCTTGAATTCCTAAAATGGTTCCTGAGTCCATGGAAAAGTTCCTGTAGTGGAAACAAACATTTCAATCGAGTTGTACCTCCTGAGCCAACGCTCCAGCCCAGACTCTTTACCCCTAAAGAGGCTGGTGCAGAGATGCTGGCTCCTTCTGTGCCCTGCTCTGCCATGCAAGGTTTGAGCCCACAAACCTAATAGTCTTATTTTAATGTTATAAACTGTGATTTAGGTGAGATGCATCAAGCCTGTGATGGCGAGATGTCTTTGGTAGAGGGCTTATTCCCTGGAATTTAAGAAAAAGAGGAAACTATCTCAAGGGTCTGGTGGAGTTTTTGAGCATGGCAATCGATGTTCCACCTCGACCATCACTCAGGTCCTGTGAGGTTCGTGCAGGAAGCTGTCTGCTCGTGCTCCCAGCAGCGTGACCGCTGCTTCCCCTGGGCCCGTCGCTGGAGTGTCCTTCTGGAGAAGAAAGGAGGAAGTGCTTTGATGCTCCTGTGGGTGCTTTTCATCTCATCACCCCACCCCCCACCCCTCCCCCTCTGTCTTCTTCTCCATCTGCTGACATGGCTCATGTATAACAGCCGACCACTCGAAAGGGATTATCACTGCCCTTTAAGGCACAGCGTAGGCCTCACATCAACATCTGTCGGTCACAGTACAAGTTTAGCTCAGGAGTGTTAGTTCTGAAACATAAAATCTATTAAATATGCTTTTGTATTATGATCAAGGGGGAAATACAGGGGGGATTATTTGCAGAATATCAACTCAGCTGCCTGTTATTTGTGGGGCTGGAAGGGTTACTTTAAAAATGTATTCGGAAATGATTACTCATTACTTGTCAAAAAATGTCCTCAGTAACCTAATTCAAGTATCACAATATTAATGTAGTAGTAGTAATGCAACTTAATTGCTTTCCATTTACATCCGATGTAAATTTTGTCATTAGAGGGTGTACTCATAGGATCTGTGCAGACATCTGGGTACCTCCAATTGGATGTGACCAAGTTTGACAAGTTACAGAATACTGTCCTCACATGTGTGGAATGCACCCTCCAACTGGACTCCAGAAAGTATGAACATCTAGTACTAAGCATCCACAGATGAAACACTCTTTGTGGACGGAGTTGATGAGGTGAATCACACCATTCAGTGCCTTCAATGCCAAAATGCCAAAATTATGAACAAGGTGGCAGCTCTGAAGCTGGCATTCTGGCAAGTTTCTGCCAATCCTCGGTTAGTGAAGAGGGGATCACATGGAGAGGACTTGACCTGCTTCCATGTCTGGAATGGCCATCTTTCGAAGGGACTTGCCATTTTCAGAAGGTGCAATGGAGTCCCCAGAAGAAGGCGTGGTCCCCATGGCTTCCAGCATCATTGGCTGTCTCCAGTGCCCTGTGCCACAGAACGCTAGTTGGGCATTCCAGCTGAAATACAAGCTGAACCCCAGTAAGCCATCTCTACCAATGCACAACCAGACCTCCAGTCCAACTGATCCTGTCTGCCAACAACCAGCCAGCACTCTGGCCTTTTAGCCTCAAGTTCATTAGCCTTAGGCCTGGCAACCAGCGGCCATCTTTCAAAGAGACTTGCCATTTTGAGGGCGTACCATGGACTCCCCAGAATAGACTATGGTCTCTATGGCTCCTGGCATCACTGACTGTCAGGTGCTCAGTGCCACAAAGCCCCAGTTCGCTGTCTCTGCCTAGCCATACCTCTAGTCCAACTGATTCTGTAGCCTTGACCTTCTGCACCACCATGATCAATGAAATGCTCAGTATTAATGTTGAAATAGGGGCATAAACAGAAAATCTTTAATGCAGCAGCAATTATAGTCAACAACACAGAAACATCTGTTTCTGATTGGATCTCTTAGAAGGTGAAATTTGCTTGAAAAATGGATGAGAACCGTCTCCATGGCAAGGTGAGGGAGTCCAGTCAACCTGCCCTGGAGCAGATGGGTCTGCCAGCCCAGCAGGAGGGACCATGTGGCCTCTCTGCCTCCAGCTGGCACTCAAACACCCACCCTCACAAGTTTGGTTTAGCTTACTGGCCATGTTGAAAAAAGAAGAAGCCAGCTGTGGCATCACATGGAGGATCAGTCTCGTTGCACCAAGAATAAATGTCACAGAGACAACCCCTGTCCAGAGCACATGCTCAGACAAACACTCCTGCTGCAAAACTTTTGTCAAAGAACACGTCTGAGCCTTTAATGACTCCTGGACCTGGGATTTGTACGGCCACACATGAAAAGAGATTTGTAGTTCTGTTGTGAAAATAAGTCTCGGTGTCCTTTGTGACTTTCCTTCCCTTTGTATCCCTGCAGAGTGGTGACATTAGTTCTTAGCCGGCTTTGAAATTCACTCCTCCCTGTCTGTCTGTACACTCCACAATCTGCTGTTGTGTCTAGTTGATGATAAAAGCTGAAGGTAAAAAAAATCATGTGACTTAAAGTGAATCTAAGCTCACATTGAACCTTAACTAACACATAACATCCAAGGAGTTCATTAACATTTTTCCTGCCTGGGCTCAGCAGGCTGTTCAGCCCTTTTTTTTTAGCCCTTCCATGCCAGTAAATACGTTAGCTATTAAAACACAAACAGGCCTAAATGACGGCCTGCAGCTAACTGTCAGCTGAGAAAACATGAAAGCAGCTCTTGTAATCGCTGCAATTGAAGAGCTAATCAGCCGCCCCCAGAAACAGTTTAGCCTGGCAGGGATCAGTGAAATACCAGCCTAATGCTCTGCCGCACTTTCACCATCCACACCGTCACTTCACATCACACACTTCCTCCATCACGGCTGTTTATAACCACACTGAACTTCCAGCATCAAGCATGTTGATGGTGACGTGTATTTTCATAAATGCTCTGATTTTTGTCTTTTTGTCTTTTGTCTTCTGATATTGTCTTTTCAGATGCGAATTCTGCAATTTGGTTTTGCTTTTTTATGACTTTTTGTCACTTTTCAGTCACTACTGTCAGTTATAGATATAAACACATGGTATAAGTAATAGAACATGGAGATAGCACACTGTCTTTATGGCATGTTTTTCTTCAGTGAGGAGTAGTTCAAGATTTACAGGTTTTCAGTCCTATAAATCCATAACTACCTGGATGGCTGCATATCACAAGACAAGATATGTTTTGTTGAACTTGTGCACTCTTGAACCATGTCACCCCTTCAAAGGACTTTTTTTGTCATGGCACTACAAGCCACTCAACCTCCAAGATAACACGCATAGATGTACATCAATGTTTTAACAATTTAATATTATATTATTAAATAATATATGCCCATTTCAATCACACAATCACTGCATGTTTTTATATTTGAAAATAGTAAATAATAAACAATAATAATAAATATATCATCAGTGTTCTTCTTCCTACTCCTTTTTGAACATATGATTTATTTTGTGTTAACATGTTATAAAAGACATACAGTAACTGAACAATGATGATAAATATTGAGGCAACCTGGGACCCCATCTATCACCTGACGACAATTTAGCCGCTTGACAGCAAAAGTTTTGGGATTTCCAGCAGATATCCAGACCAAGACTTCCTCTTTTGTACACCAGTCATTGTTTACAGTCCAATTAGCAACATGCGATACAAGAATGGAGGAATGGACATCTGTAAATCAACGTCAGACGGTAGCCAGTGGCTTCAGAGACCCTTTTACAGACAACGTCATCAAAATGCTTGGTATTTCAGCAACAGAAGTAGCGGTTTCCCTGAGTCATTCAGAAAAGTTATCAAGCTGCAAATGTTGAATTAAACATTTTACCAAGACCAAACTCTCTAAAACGTCTGGTTGCGGTGTGTACGATACGTTAGAATCGATATTCCACTGGTTGACTTAAGTTGTACAGAGTTCCAGCTGGATCTCGGCTGTCTCAGGGCAGTGTCTATGGCTGCAAGCCATTCAACGTGTTGACTAGACTGAGGATGCAATCAAAACTGCTTGTGTTTGCAGCACCCACTGACAAGCTGTTGTGGTCCGACATACAGTACTTCCATTGCCAGACTGCATGTGCAGCGTGCTCATTGTTCCCCAACCATAAAAGGGTCTATACATTCCCCCCTGTTGCCCTCCACATGTTCTGCTTACTTGCAGTAGGGCTGCAACATGATTATTTTCACTACTTATTTAATCTGTCAATCATTTTCTCAATTAATCAATTAGTTAACCTACCCTGCATGCCACTAAACACGCTCAGATGTGTCAATACCAAACAGAAACCTGAATGCTTCAGATACTGAAATGCTGCCTACTGATTCTGCATTCATTTGCAGATATCTGTTTATAGACATGAATGTTGCAGCAGCTTTACCCCACAGTCAGGACACCCTCTTTGAAATCAAATGCACAATGATCACATTGATAAAGTAGAGTTTTTCTTTGACCCAAAGCTTCTATGTAATTAAATGCAGTGGTCAGTTCTTATATGTGACTCTCATCCCAGAACCTAGTGAGCCTGAGTAGTGGACATTTTAGTTCCTGTCCATTTTAAGTTAGTAACAGTCAGAAATAAAGAGACTGAGCACAGAAGATGATGGTTTAAGTGGATGAGTCATGAGGCTATTAATGAATGGAATGAATTAAATAATTAATTTATTAAATTACAGTATACACAGTATATCAAAATATGTTACAAAAGCACACTAACACACACATACAACATCCTCCCTCCCTTTTGTTTTTCTTTTTACTTTTTCATTTCCTTTATATGTCACTTTTCTTCCTTATTTTTGTAGAAAACCTGATTATGCATGTGCACATTTTTATACTCATATTTGGACATGTTCAGAGGTGCCGATATGTGTGTATGCAATTATAGTTTTTGCTCACGATTGTATTTCCAGATGTATATGTATGACAAAAAAATTGCAATAATATGCAAATACTGAACAGATTGCAGTTGTAATGTAACATGATTTTATTTCAATAAAAATATTTCTTTAAGTCAATACCAGGAACTAATTACTCATGAATGTAGTTTGACAAAAAATGTAGGTATCTCATTGATTACGTGTGTTATGTTCAAGTGCTTCTGTGAAAATTCTGTACATTTAAACATGGCTGAACAGGTTTGAAATCACATGAGAAATTAGGATAATCATACAAAGAATAATAAAAATGTAGCATCTTCAGTTGACTGTAAAAGCTTTTCTACTCTGTCTACTGCCTGTTTCTAGCTGTGGCTCATACATGCAACCACTTATGAAGTCAGTGTAAAAGCTTGATCATGTTTTGTCACTGTTGGTTATTATATGAAGATGAACAGCAGTGAAATAGACGCATGTTGTAACATCAGCTCTATCTGTGTGTTAATAAAGTTGCTGTGGGAACAGTTTCTCTATAAAGCCCCAGTGCCAGCCGCGACCCCCAATTAAAGGCTTTGCTGGTGTTTCTTTGGCATAAATCACAAGTTTAACCCCAGGAAGCGTTGGGTCCTGCCCTCCTCAGCTGTCCATGTTTATATTTAGTGCTGCAGGCAGAAAGATGGAGCTGTGGTGTAGGTTTACTGTGAAACCCAAACTGCTGGGCTGTTTTATGGTTTGGCCCATATTTTTCCCCTCAGTGGTCTCTGTGCAGGTATGTTCTATATCAGAGACGGCCTCCCCCTGTGCTCCTGGCATGGGAGCTCACGCAGGCTTTTTGCTGCAGAGTCTGAACCTGTAATCAGCCATAGCATTTCTTAATCTTCATCTGTCAGCTCGTCGTTATGGTCACCGCAGATGTTCCTGGTGCCTACATAAGGTCTCTGACAGACCTGCAGCAGTGATCTTCATACTGGATCATCACAAACACTCAGACACCAAGTGATTCTCTGCTGTCACATTGAAATCAAAGCGTGTGAGCTGTCCATTGCAATGAGATAAAATCAAGACAATTCAAATTCCTCCAAGTTTTCACATGTGAAACATATTAAAAAGCACATATGGAAACAAAATCTGAAATAAATTAAATTGATATCCAAGCCAAGACTTCCTCTTCTGTGCGCCAGTCAGTGTTTACAGTCAAGTTTGCAACATGGGATGTGAGAATGATGTAATAGAGCTAAACTCTATGAACAGATACCTGCAAATCAACATCACACATTAGCCAGAGGGTTCAGAGATTTCCACATGGGCTGTTTACCTGCATTAGGACTGAAACGAACAATTATTTTCATCCCTGATTAATCTGCCAATCATTTTCTCAATTAATCGATTAGTTGTTTGGGCCATAAAATGTCCTTAAATAACTTGTGTTGTCCATGACCCAAAGATATTCACTTTGCTGTCAGAGAGGAGCAAAGAAGCCAGAAAATGTTCATATTTCCGAGGTTGGAATCAAAGAATTTTGAATTTTGTTTAAAGGGAAAAAAACACAAAATGATTAATTGATGACCAAAATTTGGTAATTAACTTCATAGTTGCCAGCTGGTCGAGTAATCGACTAATCACTGCAGCTCTAACCTGTGTGCCACAAAGCCTGCTGCAGATGTTCCTGGTGCCTACATTAGTTCTCTGACAGATATTATCCATTCCTCCCTGCAGCAGTGTTCTTCATACTGGTTCAACCAGAAACACCTCTGACACCTCTGCTCTCACACTGAAATCAAAGCACTAATGCTGTCCATTGTAATGAGTGAAAATCATTACAATTCAAATTCCTCTGTTTTCACATGTGAAACACAGTCAACATATTAAAAAGTGCATATGGAAGCAAAATTCTAATTAAATTGATTGTATTCTAATGTTTCTTTTAAATAAATGTTGCAAAATGTATTAATTTAGGATTTAGGTTACTGTGGTGAACATTCATTCATGGATTGTACAACACATGCATGCAGTATAATGACAGAATGTGAGCCATTTATGGTCCCAGGCAGGGTGGCTGTTGGGATTTTGGGCCCTATCAGGATATCACGTTGGGCCCCTTTACCGCAGGCCCATAGACTGTATATACAGTAGAAGTGGACGGAGCTTCCGGCTCTGAAAAATTTAGCCAATGCGGAAGTGCAGTAACGCTGTATTCTCACCGAAATCCAGCAGGGGGCGCGCGAGCTGGTTGCAAAAAGAAGTCCGGTCCCATTGACACCCGTTCTAAAATGCCGAACTTTACAGCTGAAATAAACATATTTATAGCCCATGTCAAAAAACGATTTTGGTCTCTATCGCTAATATCCCCCACCATGTTCACTGAACCAGAATTGAATATTCATATAAGTCATTCGTTGATTTTATATTAAGGCTTAAAGTTCTGTATAATTAGGGGCGTGGTTTCGTGATTGACAGGCGTAGTGCCCTATGGTAGTGCCACTCACTCGCTCCCATAGACTATACCGCCTATGGTCCCGCCCTACTCCACCGTCTCAACCAATCATATTCACATCCGGTTTCAAAACTGTCAAAATGGCGCTGGCCAAATCTGAAACTCGAGGCTTCAAAACGGGTGTTCAGAAACCAATGGGTGACGTCACGAAGGCTCCGTCCACTTCTTTAAACAGTCTATGCGCAGGCCCCATAAAGCTGCACAATATCTACAAGCACACATCCAGAACTCAGCTGGCCTACTCCTAGATTTAAATAACTCCACCTTTGCAGGCTTGCAACTCTCGTATAGTCCAATACTTCCTGTCCAATATTTACTGAGTGAGCTATGAAAACACTGTGCAGACGTGTAAAATTCTGTCTGCAGTGGAATTTATATGATGCAAAAATGATACCCAATAAAAGAAATGTGTCAATGTATTTTTAATGGTAAAACTAACTAAGTAATGGATAATTTAAAATATAACTTAATTTAATACATCTTTAAAAAGAAAATTTACATAATCTAACATGAATACAGACTGAGTCACTCAGTGCTTCAAACAGTCCAGCATCTAAGACCGACTGTAAGATGTTTTTGTTTCATATAATGATCATTATGTGGAAAAAATAATTATAGTATTTAAATTCTTATCATCAAAAGGGATCTAATCATTTTTCTTTTTTCATAACAATAGAAAAGAAGTCCAGTCAGTCAGTCCACACAATGCTGTAACACGGGGGGAAAAAGTTGAGAAAACTCAATATTACTGCAGTGGATTTTTGAGTTTTGAGCCCAACTCAAACACTAAAGTCTAGAAATAAACTTTTGCCAATCTATAATCTTTTGTTGAGATAGATTTTCTTCTTTAGATAAACTTGAATCTTTGAGGTTTAGAAACTCAGAGGTTAGAGTTAGCTGTGAACCTTTTTTGTGATTGTTTGGGTTCCTGAAAATGCAATGGTTTTAATAGAAAATATTAAAATATTAACCATTATTCTTGAGTTTCCTCAGTGATTTTTGATAGACAATTTGTTTGTGTTTCTTAAACTCAAAAATTCAAGTTTATCTAAAGAAGAAAAGTAAATTATCTCAACAAAAGGTGAGTAGTGGGTAAAACCTTTTTAAAACTTAACACTTTGAATTGGATTTATTAACTCTGTTGCAATAAGTTGCCTTGAAATTTTAAAGTTTTCTCAACATTTTTGTTTTTACAGTGCCGATGGCAGACAGGGCTGCTGAGCCTGAGGCTGCCTCTGTTGGCATCCTGATTTAAGCATTTAGCTCTCAGTGATTATTCATTGTCCCAGCCTGTCATCCTGGAAACATCCTCCCCCATCCAATAATTTAACAGAAAGTTTTTTCTCATCATATAATTGACAATGAGTAACACTTTAGCATATTCACTGTACACATTTCAGGTTACAGACTTACAAAAGCATCTTCATTTGGAACGGATTCCAGCTAAAAAATCATACCATAGTCATTTTAAAATGTTTTTCAATCAAAATAAGAGTAATAATGTAAAAATTATCATTACATTTAATATCACAAATCATATCACAATGGCAATATCAGTCAAAATAATCGCAATTAGATGTTTTTTTCTATATCATTCAGCCCTAGATCCTACACACTGTTTTATAAATGAGAGTCCTGATCTGTGGAGAGATTCTTCATTAAGTTAGACTTTTAGCCAATGGACGATGCTCTGACCATCCTTGAACAGAGACAGGGGGAAACATCTCCTAACATATGTGATCACCTGATATCATGCGATTGAAATTCCATATTTAGGTCACATTTAAGTATATTTAAGCATTTGTGCACACACAACAGGAGGCATCATACACAGAAGATTTCCTCCTCCACACAACTTCCTCTCTGCACAGTAGAACATTTCATGGTGGTCTATTCAGGGTGGGAAGAAGTCTGTGATATCTTCTTCCAGCCAGGATAACCTTGTGTTTATCCTTGAACTTTATTCTTTGACTTAATCAGGACATCTTCTGCTTTCCTTCCATGTTTTAAGGTACAGATATCTGGAACAAGGACACTGACAATGTCCTTCAGATAAAGAGACTGAGCAACTGTATGAGAGACGTGATATCCAAAATTAATGCTTCAGGTTCACAAAAGCAGCGGATATGACGCAAAAAAACTGGACAAATTCTATCAGTTGCAGGCCTTTAGTAACCACAGACTGTGGCTGTAAATGACCAAAAGCTAAAAATATTTTCTGCAGGTATATCTCTAGTGTCACGTCTGCACATGCAGGGCTCTGCAGTCAAGTTAGCAATAATAAATATGCAAAGTCCTGGTAGACTTTCAAAATAAAGGCAATTGATACACAGATAGAGAGAGAGAACCACTATCTCCTGTGAAATGAGAACACGTCACCATCATCCTGAAGAAAGCTCAACATAGACAATTTGAGATAGTTGAGGAAATTCAGAATGAAATGTTGCAATGTCACAATTCAATAGTGCAGTAACAGAAGTTACTGCTCACCTTCTCAATAACTGCATGGCATGATAACACTACAGCCCACAGAGTTGTGTGCACGGTGTCAAAAATAACCAGCTGTGAACTTCCCACCATGTCTGATCTGTAATCCACATTCAGCGGAGAGGTTTGAAAATTCAACTCCACTTTAACTTGCCACTCTCAGACACATGAGCCTTATAATGAATCACACTATTGTAATTATTGTTACTGCAATATAATTTGTCTTTGTGTATACTTTGTGTTATCTGTGGAAATATGTTACTTTTTTTTTTTTATCTTGAAGCTTATCGGAACAAATTCCAATCACCTTTGGCTGATACGGCAATAAATTATTGAATTGAAAGTTATGTATATTATGTAACTATACATAAATTAAAAAGAAGTCAATGTTGACTTGTAGAGGGGCTCCTGCAGAAATGACACTACAGGGATACCTACAGCGACATGGTTTGAAGCACGGGGGCACTGACAGAGCTGTTGTATTTGATGTTTTGGCCAAAAGCCAATCAAGGTCAGTGAACCGCAGCCGAGGCCTCCTCTGGGTGCTGGGTTTGCATCCTCTCGGGGTAATGGGGCAGGTCGAGTGTTTTCAGAGCAGTAAAGCAAGTATTTAGACTTTGATCCAGCCAGGCGTTGTGGTGTTGCTGGCATGACGCTCTCTGGACTGCAGCGAGGTGGGACAGCAGGGGGCTGTTGGACATGGCAGACGGTCTGTATGGGGTAAAAGGCTAAAACACACTCTCAGGGTTAAAGCCTTAGTTAAATGATCCCACAAACAATAGCTGATTACAACATGATGCTTGGCTTGAATTGAGAGTGGCCATCCAACATGAACAGACACTTTACGGCTGTTCAGAAACAATGTGGGACAAAGCAGCTCAGACTCAAATGGATACACTTTGGGCACAGCAGCTGGCTGTGACAGCTGACCTGCAGATAGAGAATTTATAGAAGGATGTCGAGGAATATTCATTCCCTTCACACAACACACAACTTTCACCCAGGAGACCAGGGTCTGTGACAGCAAAAGTCAATGTTGACTTCTTTTGAAGAAGTAGGTAACATACATATGTAGGTAACATACTTATTTTAAGCCAAAGCTCAATCTTTTCCTAACCCTAACCCAAGAAGTTTTTGTGCCTTTTTTTTTTTGAAAATCTAACAATATGTTGCATATTGATCACTTGAGTGTGGAGCTCTGCACATGCGAAAATGATATTGCAGGGGTACTGACAGCATCACAGTTGGAAACACAGGCCACTGACCAAGAGCTGGAAGTGAGATTGTGATGGAATATAACACAGACAGCTGTGGTGAAAACAGTGATTCCCTTTTCTGGCATGTCCCCCTGAGATGAGATGAAAAATGTTCACACACTCCAACCCCACAATTATTATCAGTCATTAACAATAACTTGGGAAGCAACTGATACATTTTTGGGGGGTAAAATAAAGGTCAGCATAACATCAGCAAGCCCTTTTTTTTCTTTATTTCCCTACATAAATCATATTCATTTAAAGGTGTAGTTAGCGATGTGGGAGAAAACGAGTAGAGAGGTTGTTGATATTTGAAGTGTAAATGACTACAGACCCACCCCTCCCTTCATACTCCACCCCAGGCTCTACCCCCGAAGTTCATGGACGCACATTGTCATGGAAACGTAGAAACTAAAGCAGCAGTAAAGCAGCTGAAATAGCCAAGTTGTGAGTTAGCACACTGCTAAGCCGTGAAGCTAAGGTTAGCTGACCCGTCAGACAACTGTACCCACAACTCGACTGCTGTTATAAATAGATAACATCACAACAACAGTACATTTTGGCAGATTAGACAATATGATGAATGCCTGATGGCTGTTACTGTTATGTGAAGCACCGCAAAGCTAATTTTGCTCACCTGTCCAGCAAAAAGACAGCGACCTCTGCGTCCGTTTTCAGACCTTTCAATTCGTGGAGTTCCCTCCACTGTTGGAAAGCCACACCAATGTTGTAGCCCTTCTTTTTTAATTTACGCTCCTCTGACCGCGAATGCAAATTATCTGCACCTGATGTCTCTCACTTACTCTAACTGCGCACGCTACGCGACCTACTACTCCTCCTCCCCCCTATGTCTGACCTGTGCATGAGTATGAACCAGCCCCCCAGGCATGAGGGGGTGGACCCATGTTCTGGTGGCTCGGTCCAAGCCACAGATTTACCTGCTGAAATTCAGAGCCCAGGCTGTGTATTGAAACCAGATTCTTTTTCAATAGCTCTCAGAAGTGACAGCTTGCGGATAGTGAGGAGAAATACGGTGATTTTGTCAAAAAGTGCGTCGGATTATGATCGCTAACTATACCTTTAACTTAGTAATTTTATATTTCTCCCCTGGTCATCCACTCCCCCCTGTGCAGCGACTCTACACCCCCCAGTTTGGGAACCACTTGGAGAAATTTAGAGCTGAAATGATTATTCAATTAATCAATCAGTTGAATGTTAGAAAATTTATTATCATTGAGTCATTTAAAAAAATGTTCTGCATTCAGCCTATTAAAGGTGAATATCTGCTGTCCTCAGATCTTCTTTTTTAGTAAATTTAAAAATTTATTTGGGTTTTGGACTGTTTGTGAGAAAAAATAAGCAATTTGAAGATTTCATATTCAGTCCTGTGAAATTATGACAGCATTTTCACTATTTTCAGACATTTTATAGACCAATATATAAAATGATAAGGAAATTATTGACATAAGTGCAGGGTTGGACTGGGAACAAAATTCGGCCCCAGCATTTTTCATATATCCCACCCCATCTCATACCACTGACCCCCCGAAGGGCTGATAGCATTACACTGAGTTGCAGCTAACAGCACAACCACTGAATTCATCTGTACCTCAACAGGCAGGATGTACTGCACACATAGACACAGTAAACTCCAACAGCAGCAGCTGCAAAGACATTCATTCACCTCCATCTCAACAGATTTACACAATTAAAGCCAACAGCACAATCACAAAGTACACCGCTCTCAACCACAGAAGTGGAAAGTTGAAGAGACCTTCAATATTAACACAAACAAAGCCTAAAAGTTTGGTGTCAACCAACGTCACATGTAGCAAACACAGGAACACTTTATAAGCCTACATTAATAATAACATAATCTTCCTCTGCTTCATGTGGAGTTATCCACAATGTCCTCAAAGTTCAGAATATTGACCAGTTTGCTCTAAATTTCCATGAGAGAAAGTTTCTTCAGGTGTTACAGTCCTCAGTTCATTTTTATTCCTCCTGGACAAGCGTCTGTCAAGCCCAAAGTGTGCATCTGCCAGTTTATTGCATCAACCGGTTTAAATACATCTACAGCTGCTTTTATCTGGACCAAACAGACATAACTTTATTTCCATGGCAATAGCATAGTGACACTTTAATATTTCCTGTAAGTGAAAAATGTTAATCACAACTGTGATGATCAACAGTTGGTGGCAGTAACATGCATTAAACCATACATCAACACAGGCTGCAGAGATGAAGAAGAACATGTATGTAAACAATGCACAATTCAAAATGTGAATAAATGAAATGTTTTATGGGAAGAATTGCATTGAGCACATAAACACTTCACTGCAATTTGGTGATACACTGACTGTTAAGCCTTCTTCTCTTTTGGGTATTTCTCAGCATTTAAAAACCTGGAAATGATCAGATTCGACGCTTATTTCCAGACCTTCATGCGACCCGTGGATAAACACATAAACTTTTTGTCTGGAGCAGCTGTTGAATGAAGTTGTACACCGTTGTGTGCGAGTAATTGCATCCATGCTGGATCGTAGCGGACGCTCTGAAACCCTCTCATTACAGCTGAGCACTTGCTCTGTTGACTCAGGTGCTGTTCGTCTTGTTAATGACCGTTGCAGGAGTCTGTGGGTGGTAATTTTGGCCAAGGCAAGTTGATTCATTTGTCTATATGAATGACAGCTTAAGTGCATCTCTGACAAATGTGGCTCTTTAAAGGTAAAGTTATGAGGCAAATGGATCCAAATCAAGTGATGAATACTGTACAATACAAAGAGCTCATTTTGTCTCTCAGTGGTCTCACCAATTGAATAGTAATAGCTCTCTGATTGGTGTGAATGGGTTGTTTTAGTGAGAACATTTCTCTGCTGACCTCTTCCCTACAGCAGTTGGGAAACAGACCGTGTCCTCTGTTGGGACAGGTAAGCTACATGGGGAATCATTCCTTCCCCTCTCATGCCTCCAGGCAGGTCACATTCATTCATTTCAGCGCGAGTCCAGCTTGATCAGCTGCCACTGTGCTGTTTGAAATGGCAGCAGCTCCAAAGACGGGCGACATCTGATGGCCACCGCCTGATGAGCCAGTAAATTATGTTACCAGCAACATCGGTCTGTGGAATTCCAAGAAAAGACTGCAGACACTGGTGGACTGAGCCAAAGCACACAATGATAAAATAACATTTACTTCATCCAGTGCAGGGCTGCAGCACTCATCTCACCACTGTCACAATTATGTGTTTATTGTGACTGATTTGATGCAAAAAATGAAAATTGCAGCTGTACAAAACATCTGGACTGCTCAGCATGGACATTACAACTATGCAACTTATTTTGTACTGTTTCCTGAAAATTATTTTATTTATTTTATTCTTTTTTAGAGAATTTTAGAAATCATTCATCATCCTGACAATATACCATGACTCTCATTTTTTGTAGAAGTCCATGCTGACTCTTGGTTTCAGGTGGGTAACAAACCCTGGTCTCCTGGGTCAAAGTCCTGTGTTTGTTGAACCCACCCATCCGCACCAACTCCTCCGTAGGTGGACCGTCTCGCTCTTTATACTACATCACCTGACTTCAACACCATATCAAAACTTAAAGGGACAGTTCACCCAAAAATGAAAATTCAGTCATTACTCACCCTCATGCTGATTGCAGATTGGGTTTAGTTTTTTAGTCCACAAAACACTGCTGGAGTTTCACAGGAAAACAGTGTTGCAGAATCTCCCAAACAATGGAAGTGAATGGTGACCAGTTTTCAAATGAGTAAAAACAACAGAAAAAAACAAAACAAAACAAAAACATAAAAAGCCTCCATACTGCTCATCTGGTGTAATTCAGGTCTCATAAAGCAGTCAAGATTTGGTTGTGACTCACAGGTGTGTGTATTTGTGTCACCTAATAAATAAAATACTATTAAAGAAATTCAGCAAATTTAAGATTTATATCTCTTTATCACCTTTTATTTTTTTTAAATATTTGAAATGTGCAAATTATTTTCCTGATGGGGGGGGGGGTTAGACACCGTCACACCACACAGTTCAGAATCGGGCTCCAAGCTATAGATCTACAGTGAAGGTTTAAACTTAAAAACATGGTGTAAAGGACGTCTTTTAAGTCAACTTTGGCTTTAATGGCTTTAAGAGACTTGGATTACTGTACACCAGACGAGCAGTATGGAGGCATTTGATGTTTTTATTCTGTTGTTTTTTTCACATTTGAAAACTGGTCACCATTCACTTCCATTGTTTGGGAGATTCTGCAACACTGTTTTCCTGTGAAACTCCAGCAG
>JAJHUR010134903.1:0-23311 GCA_027495735.1 Lutjanus campechanus
TTTTGTGTCGTGTTTAAGCCCCTGACCCTTAGATATAGCAATTTTGTTATCTATCTTCACTGTTCTGATTAGGGAAAATATTTCAGACTCTTGCACAATGTCTTCTGCAGCTGCAATCAAAGACTTAATAACAACAATCTTATTGTGTTATTGTGTATGCACATGTTGACCTACAAGTGTGCAAAAGTTTTTTGCTCTTTGAGATTTTAGATTCTTCAAAGTAGCCACCTTTTGTGCAAAAAGTGTGTCCAAACTTTTGACTGGTACTGTATATGTTGTCCAGAATGTGTCTATATGACTTATTTTTTGAACAGAACCTAATGCACATTGTTTTTATTTGTTAGCTTTATAGGCAGCGTTCATTCAACATAACATTCTTGCCAACACACAGCCCTAATGTGAGTGTGTGTGAGAGACGAGCACATGTACAAACCCACCCTGCAGACCTGTAGGCCCTTGCTCATGTCCCTGTTGGTCTGCGCGTGTAACTGTGTATATGCGTCCTCCGTACGTATGCATAAATGTGTGTGGTCTTGTGTGTGAGCCCATGCATACATGTGTGTCATCATGTTCACACATTTGTCTTTGCTACTCATCTACTGGTGCTCGACTGTGCCTGTCAGAGCGCCGTGCCAAAATAAACGTCTGAGGCCAGGAGACTCAGATATGTGAACTATCTGTCTCTGCAGGCTGACCTGTGTGTGTGCTTTCTGTGTACAATCGCACGTGTGTTTTAGGATATGTGTGTGTCTGTGCGTGTAAGGCCAGAAGTAGAATGTCTCCTGGGCCAAATCTGGGGCTCTACAGGGGAGATATTGGGTTTCTGTCACCCCCACATATGTCTGTATCTGCATCCATGGCTGTGCTAGAAACAGTGGGGATTGTGTGTGTCTGCCTGCTGCACGAGAATGGGGAGCCTGTGAGTGTGTGTGTGTGTGTGTGTGTGATGACAGGTGACACAAAGTGCTGTCAGCAAAAGACGGCGTCTAGACCAGGTCAGACCCTTTAAACTCTCTTCCCTTTCTCCCCTTAAAAAATAAATGAAGGTAGAAAAAGTATCAAGACAGATGATAGAATATCAGTCATCACAACCATAAAGTGACCTAATTACAACATAAACAAGTGAAGTGAAGAAATAAAGTGGCTGAGAGGTAAAGTGATACATGATATAAATGAGCCATATTTGCATTTTTGGCCATCATTTTTTACTCCAGTGTAAGTTTCTGGACATGAATTATATGTTTCATGTAAATACAAATTTTGTCATATAAATCTGTGTCCTGTGTGATAATTACCTCCAGCCCACCTCACCGCTGGAGGTTTAAGTGTGATAAAAGAAAACAGAGAGTTTTTCGGCCAGTGCTGATACTGATATTAGGGAGTTAAAAAAAAAAAAAAAATCTTTATATTGGCATTGTTCTTTATTTATATATAAAACCCAAAATTACATTGATGGACTAAAATTCGAAATAACTATAAATAAAAAAAAACATAGATAGAACAAGTTGATGTAAAGGAGAAATATGTAATATTTTTACTGAACTAAATCATAAAATGACCATGATGTGTCATCAGAGATCAAGGAATCATGGTGCGATGAAATACTGGTTTCAGTCATGCTGATTGAAGGTTGGGTTTCGTTTTTTAGTCCACAAAACACTGCTGGAGTCTCACATTAAAACAACGTTGCAGGATCAGTGATCAGTTTTCAAATGTAAAACACAACTGAACAAAAACAAAACGCTGCTCGTCTGGTGTAATCCAAGTCTCCTAAAGCCCTGACGTGCTGTTGACTTGCACATGCTCACCGTCACACCACAAACGCCCAGTTCAGACAGTTCAGAATGATGTCTTTCAAGCCAGCTTGACATGTCAGCGTGTAGGAGACTTGGATTATACCAGACGAGCAGCAGGGAGGCATTTTAGGGGTTTTATTTATTTATTTTTTTGATTTGGTTGTAAACTGGTAACCATTCACTTACAATGTTTGAGAGATTCTGTAGAACTGTTTTCCTGTGAAACTCAAGCAGTGCTTTACAAACTTAAAAACTAAACCTGCCCTTCAATCGGCAGGAGAGTGAGTAGATAATGAATACATTTTATTTTTTGGGTGAACTATCCCTTTAAAGACAACCCCTGCACCAGCTCCACAGGTAGGGGTCTCCTCTAATGACTCCTGATTGGCAGGCGAGAATTATCGCCCGGCTGCATCAACGTTAGTCACCGTGACGACCAAACATCCTGTCGCTGCAGAGGCCCACATGCGGCCATGGCAACAGGGCAGACAAACAGTGATGCACAAATCTGTCTTTGAGTCAGGACTGTTGCTGCTGTGATGGTGGTTAGGAGAAAGTGCTACTGACACAAATATGCAAACACATACATCATCCGCTGTTAATAGGCCCTAACCTGGCCTGGCTGCTGATGACAGAGCCAGCAGTCGACCTGTCAGGTCACAGTCACTTTTTCCACCTTCATCTCTGCACAAAATGAGCTACCTTAGCTGTGGTTACACTGCAGTGGTCCAGTGTTTAGTGATTTGATCAGCAAGAGAGAAACGGAGTGAGGCATGGTGGGAGAAAGGAAAGACATTGGAGTGGGTGGCAAAGAAAGTTGGCAAAAGTTAGATAGTAATTTTGACAGGATTAGTCTGTCTCTATCCCTGCAGCCTTTTTATGGCCTTCAGACAAAATAAGAAGTCGATTTTCACAAGGGCTTTAAACAATCTTCTCATGTAGTTCTTGACATATGCACAATTCAGATGTATTCTGCCCAGGTGAAGGAAGTTGGTCTACGTCTGTTTTTCTGTCTTCCTCTGCTATTTTTTGAAAATTGACACGTTACTGTGATTATGAATGTGTCCCCTCTCCAGGTACTGTGAGGAGATGATACCTCTTCATCCATGTCTCCGGCTCATCAGTAACTGTGAGCAGACGCTCTCCAGCCACACCTCACGACGCCTGATCACCATGGAGAAGATCAAGGAGCCTGAGGTGTGTGTGCATACATGTTTAAATGTATTTGTAGAGGAGCTGAAACAATGAATCAATTACCAGATAAGTTGATCAACAGAAAATTTGATTTACTATTCTGACAACTTTATTATTTCTTTCAATTTTCAAGCAAAAGCATAATCAAATGTTGGGTAGGTTATGCGCACGAAGGTACAGAACAACATTACTAATGTGAAAAATCAGCGGCGGAGTGGAGAGCTGGGGCAAGCATACTCAGACATGGTGTGAAGCACCTGCACCCAATGTGAACAGCCCAAATATCTAGAACAGACTTGGTTTTGGTCTGATGGTTGGATGAAACAAGTGATTTGAGTCAGTTAAAAGCCTTTGAGTTTTGTGTTGGAATTTGTTCTACTGTAAATTTTGACGCAGAAATTTAAATTTTTACAGCAAATTTATATTCCTTGCTTACTAACAATCGAATAATCTCACTAATAAACCATATCGGTCCACCCCTAGTCTGAGGAAATGCGGAAATGGTGTGTTTACATGTTTGTTGTCATAACTGTATTTTTCCCGCAAGTGTTGTCATTGTTCTGCACACACAGTAGTGCAAATGTCTACTTGGGTTGTTGTCTGGCAGTGTGCAGGGGAAAAAAAACAACATTTATTTGACAGGATTTTACAGGATTTAAAACATAATTTGTTTTCAGATGTTTGTATGGCTGTAACACTGACCAAAATCTAATTTTATTCATCCACAACATCTTAAATGTATTGTTTTAAGTTACACATTGTGGTTGTATAGTGATCCGTGAGGACAGTAACAACCTGTGTGTGCTGACGACTTTGTTTACTGTTTTTCTACATGTGAGCATGAACAGCAACACAGATATGACTTAGTAAAATGAAAGCATGTGTGTGGCTGTTCTTTCATGTTTTTTGCGTAGCTCATAGAATTGTTTACGTATATATAACTACATAAGTATGTGTCATGTAAATGCATGTTGTTTGTGCATGTTGTGTGTATGTTTTTTACATCTCATCCCAGTGGAAGTGATGGTGTCTCTCTGTCTGTCTGGGGTAAATCCTCACCATCTGGCTGTGATTGGCTCATTTCTTTTATACTAGAACCCTAAATGGCTAATCACACATAGTATGGAAAACAATCCATCTTTGGATCTGACATTCATTCCATTTCAAAACCCCAAATTGCTCCCATAAAGGCCCTCATACGACACGCACACACAAACACACGGTTGTTTGATCTTATCGGACTGGTATCTGTCTCAGGTCACGGAGTTTCTCTGTTCCGAACACGCCTCGGTCTTCACCTATCTGCACTCAGTCACCAGGGTTCGCAGTCTGCTGTGTGTGTGTGTGTCTGTGTGAACACTTTAATGTGTTTTTGTGCTTTATGTGTGCATGTGTCTACACTGTTTTCTGTGTTTTGACAATAAAGGGGCCAGGCTAATTGCTGCAAATGTTCCTTGTTAAACTAGTGCAGAAATCTCTTTGAAACCTCACATTTTCTTATTTATGGGGTGTGACATAATGTGTTTGGTGGTAATAAATTACTTTTTTGCCAATTTAACACTAAATTTATGTAACCCTCCACCTGTATGGTTTTTGGCAAAGACTGAGTGGTTATTTCCACTGTTTTCACTTGTTTGTAGTTATGGCCCTCTGTCCTTAATAATTCGGGGTCATGGTTATGTTGTCAGTCTTGTTACCCAGACTTCTTCCCTCAGAGCGGTCATGGAAACCGTTTCCAGGTTGCTTGGCAGCATGAGCATGCAAAAGAGAGGTGTTGCTGACAAATTACAGGCCCGGCATTGGAGTCATCACTTCCAACTCAACTCACCTCATTATTCCTCTTCCCAGCATCTCTCTTCCTCCCTCCATCCTTCCACTGACCAGCGGCTACCTTACAGCCAAGACAAACTGTTTAACTGAGGGGATTCATAACAGATTCATAACAGTTCATATACATTGTTAATATACACGGGGACAATCTGTTCTTACATGCAAATATGGAAAAAGTATGCACACCTTGTGATGCCAATTATACTGTCGGTTGCTTAGTGGGAAAAAGGAAGAGCTGTTTCAACTTTACCTCTAAATTACCTTCATATTAATATGTTATCAAAATTGAAGTGTCAGCATATGCTGAACACATGCTGTTTTTGGAGAGGAAAACGCAACTGGCAGCTGCCTCTTTTTATTACGTTTATTTTTCTCATAACACTCTTTAACAAGCTGTAAATTTGAACAACAGTACACACCAGAAGCTGGATAAAGTCTTGTTTTGTACTGTTAAAAACAGTAGAGGGAGAAAAATACAGTATATTATTGTACTCCAGTCGATATTCCACTATGTATGTGTAAGTTGTCTTTTTGGGGAAAACAGGCTGCACTTTTAGGTGGTCAGCTTTAACCTCTACACTTGTCTCTTGACAGGAATTAGACAGCCTGGCTCATCTGGCAGACCCTCGATTCAGCCCGTACCAGGGACACAATGCCTTCAGAGAGAAGTATTTCAGTGGACTGAATAAGAGGGGTGGCAAGGAGGACAACAGATCTGCTGTCAATGGAGAGTGAATGCATTAATTGCCCCATATTAAGATCAGAGGAAATCTCTTTACAGAACAGAGAAAACACCCGGACATGGTTGTTCGTGGACTCATACAAAAAAACAAACTGATTGACTTATTTGTTATAATTTTTTTAATCTTTCTCACTCTTTTAATTATTATTTTTATGTCTGTGCTTTTGCCTTACAAATAAATGGATAAAATAAGTTTCCTGTCTTGAGTACTGAGTTTTATAACTACAGGACAGTTACTACAATGGTCTGAATAATAAATGTGGTTTGTTAATGTTTTATAAAAAAGCTTTTATATGGGCACATGTCGTAAAACCCATCAGAGGTGTTACAGAAGTATATTAGTGCCAGGCATGAGGATAAAAAGATTTTTTATTTTTCATTTTTTCATTTTGCTTTTCAAGAATAAAGTCCAACTTTCAGTATTAGAGTCATGAGAGTCAAGAAAAAATAAATCAGAGGTGGATGATTTAGTTTTTTGTTTTGTTTTTTAGCAACATATGCTGCCATTCAAACGATGCCTTTTCAGAGACATCCCTGCTTATTTCAGCAAGACAATGCCAAGACACATTCTGCATGTGTTCCAACAGTGTGGCTTCATTTCAGGTACTAGACTGGCCTTCCTGCGGCCCAGACCTGTCTCCCATTGAAAATATGTGGTGCATTATGAAACACAAAAAAATGCAACAAATGGGAAAGAATTTCACTTTCAAAACATAAACAATTTGTGTCCTCAGTTGACTGTTATTAAAAGAAAAGTTGATGTATCACAGTGGTAAACATGCCCCTGTCCCAACTTTTTTGGAAAAATTCAAAATAAGTGTATACTTACAAAAAACAAAGTTTATTGTTGAACATTTAATATCTTGTCTTTGTACTGTATTCAACTGAATAGAGGTCAAAAAAGAATTTGTAAATTATTTCAGAATTCCCCAGATGATAGGCGGTGAGAGCTGTTTGCCTCTTAGCTCAAAATGCAAAAACCGATTAATTTTTTCTAATGCCTGGCACTAATACTTAAAGTTTGACTTTATTCCCCACATTTTGATTTTATTCTCAAAGTGCAAAATAAAAATAATAAAAAATCTTCTTCCTTTCATTTATTCTCCTTATGGTTGACCCTAATACTCTTGTGCAGAAGTGGAGATATCCTGACTTTGAGTCACTGAAATAGCACTGGATTCTAAATTTCCCATAATGCAACTTGATAACAGGCTCTCCATTTATCCCCTCTATGTTTGAGGACACCTGAATCTTTCAAACTCCATGCCCACTGTTTGTAACTCAGGCTTTCTGTTAAAATTGCTGAATTTTCTTCACATAACAATCAAAAACAATTCTTTCAGTTATTCTAGACAAAAGGCTAAATAATACTTTTTCTGCAGAGTAATCATCTATACTTCCTCCTATTTACTAAATTATAACCTCCATTCATTTTCAGTGCCTTTAATGTGCCTCTTATACAATAACCACAGGCTTTATTGTATCAGACTGAATTTCATATTGACAAATAGTTTTTATAATGCCTTAAAATGCCCTCAGTTAGTCATTAAATAACCATGAAAACTCAACAAACGCCTGTAATCTAAATTCAGATAACAGGGGTGGACAAAACAGTTTTGGGGCCCAAAGCTAAACGTAAAGGCCCCTCAGCCACCATCCATCTCCTACATGCTTCATGGTATGTGAGACAAGGTACTGAAACTCAAACATTTTGAATATTGATTATTTAACAGACCAAACAGGAACAATCTAACAAGAGAACAAGAGGTATTTTTTGCATTGAGAGAATATATGACAATCAATGCTGATAGAAGAAAAAAAAAAAGATTGACGTTTAAGAACAATAAATGAACATCAAAAGTAATTAAAACTTTTCATCTCAATCCTGTAATAGTTTCACTTTAAAACTCCCATCAGTTTACCCATTCATGGCAAACTGAATGTTAATGTTTTTTAATTTATCTTTTAAGGATTATCTGCACACTTCAAGGGCTTTTAAAAGGGTGTTTTTCTTTTAAATCTAATCTCTCTAAAAACAGAGTGTCTAACTCCATGTAGAGCCATTTGAAGTCCTGATTTATTCAGACAAAGGGAGCGTGTTTAGGCGAGAGAGAAAGAGGCCTCCCTGTGCAGGCAAGAGCCCAAATCACAGGGCGTCCCCACCTCGCCACACACCACTACAGTTAGTCAGCAGCTTTTGTTGTTTTCCAACCACAGTTTACATGCAGCCCGGCTCATTATTCATCTCCTGAGAGCGACGCAGCAGGCCTTTATGTACATTACCCCTTCACTCTGTTTATCAGTTGGGCCTCTGCCTTTCCACCACACTTCCCCGTTCGAGTTCCAGGCACCATCACATGATACCCGGCTCGCCATCGTTTGCGGTGCGTGTTGTTTACAGTTCCCACAGTGCCCTTTTGTTGTCTATCATCATCAAGCAAAATCAAATGATTCCATAAGACAGTTTAGAGACCTCGCCTTCCTTTACTTATCACTTCTGTGCTCTCTTTCTTGGAGTTTCTTTGCTTGTTACATGTAAATGAGTGATGTGTTTGCCACAACAGAAGAGCCCTCTGTGCCGAAGATGGTAGTTTTACTGCACTCCCTCTATGACTGTGTTTGAGGAGTGTTTGCTCTGCCACAATACAGTGATAAACCGTGTCTATAAGAGCCCTCAGTCTCCAATGATGCAGACTATAATTAGGAAGGGGTGGGGAGGTGGGGGGTTCCTCTCTACACCACGTAATGCTGTCCAGACGCTCTGGAAATTCTGTTTGTGTGTGTGTAGCATGTGTGTACTTGTGAGATCTGGTTTTGTTTTATGTTGGATGCTAACTGCAGCAGAACAGTTTCCTGGTGTAATTCAGTGGCAATAAAATGATTTGAGACCTGACCTGTGAATAAAAGTTGGTCTGTCTTTACTTCATTCTCCCTTTTTAAAAAAATCATTTTTCCCCATTATCCCTCTTGTTAATTAAGTAATTAATTTTAAGTTGCATCAGAGGCTCTATTCCTCCACTATTTTGCCCCCAAATTCTTAATCACTCTCCACCATACCTCCACCAGTTCTCCCAGCCTCCCCCTCACCTCCTCACCTACCTCACCTCTGCCCTCTCCTCCTCTCTCCTCTGTCATCTACAGATGTATTCTTTTCTCAAAGGGGAACTCCCTGTAGGAGGAGAGGGCCGCTCTTTTGGAACGATGGCTCCCGATTAAACTCCCCTCTGTCCGAAAGTGACCTTCAGACTGCTGAATCAGCTGGTGCACTATGAGAACCTTGGGACACATAAATATACAACCAAGACACAACATATACCTAAGCCTTATTTTAACCCTCTGTTAACAAAGTATTAAGTTAGCTACCTAGCTCATCTCAATCATATAGTTTCACATATGCTTCATGCTAGTGCTTCCCAATGCCCTGCCAACACTTTTCTGCCAGGAAAAAAAAGCAAACAAAAAAACACACTGCGACTGGTGTCAATAAAGGAATTACTCAACATTTTGCAAAATGAGATTATTCACTTTCTTGCAGAGAATTTAGATGAGAGGATTGATATTACTCTCATTGCTGCCCGCTTAATATGAAGCTACTGACAGTACCTAGTTAGCTTAGCTTAGCATAAAGACCAGAAACTGAGAAACAGAGTGAAAACAAGATTTTTTATACTTTATCCACAATGTGTTATTTTCACACTCTGGGTTTTGGTTCTGGTTGATCAAGAAAGATGTAGCACACTAATTAGTGAAGAATAACGGCTGGTAGTTGGATTTTGGATAGATCAAGGTTTTTCCCAGTCGTTATGCTAAGCTAAGTTACGCATCTGCAGGCTTTCACTTCATATTCATATACAGCATACACATGAAAGTATTGATATTCTCATTTAACTCAGTGGACCAAGAAGGCAACACATGCGCAACACACACCGCTCTCAAACCTTCAGAGAGGATTCCTGCAGTTTATTATGACGTCCTTATCAGATCTGATGAGTAGACACTCAACACATCTGTTCACCATCTGATTGATGGCGAGTGATTAGACACCTTTTGACCTGTAACGCTGGCTAACACATTGATCCATTTTCACCGAGGTGTGTGTGGCACCTGGTGGAATGTTGCTCATATGTAAGCGTGTGTGTCGCAGGGAGGCTGTATGTGAAGGCTGTGTGGGTGTGTGTGATTTAGGTGGCAGGGTGGTAAGTGTGTGCAGGCGAGAGAGAGAAACTTCATAGCACACAGCTGGAATTCAGAAGGGTCTAAATTTCTGACATACACACACGCACACACACACACACACACACACACGCACACACACACACAAGTGACTGAACATATGTAGCACAGGTGCAGTGCACCTGTCTGTAGCCAGGGGAGTTTGGACACCTGCAAGTCCTCCACCCCTTCTCGCCTTGCCTCCCCGCCCTCAGGTCACCCCACTGCCCTCATACACCCTGGGAAGCCGTCCGCAGCCCCTCAGTTGTTGATCGAGGTAAGGTGAGAGCTGTTATCTCACTGTCTGGGAGGAGAAGCACAGCAGAGAAGAGTCATTATAGTGCTACAAATCACAGTAGGAGTCCCATCTCCCACAGCTGTGTGAAACTCAAACCATGCTCGCAATAAAGGAGAAGAAGAAGATGAGGACTGAAAAGGGAGCAGTGGGAGAGAAGAGGAGAATATCTTGAGATTACAAGTTTTCCTGTTATTTTACAATCAACTTCAGTGCATCTTTTTCCAGCACCGTTGAATTCTGTGCCACTAGATGACAGCCTTGAGCAGAGAAAGCCCTCAAAGCATCCCCCAGAGTGATAGCCAGAGTTCCTGTGTGAGCTGTGTGTACTTTACTCCAGCCTACAGACTGTTTGCCATACAATCAATGCTGTGCAGCCTGTAAACAAACAGTTCAGGGGCTAAGCTTTTGAAGTGATAGAGCTGTGTTTGAGAAAGTGCAGAGCAGCTCTGAACACACAACATCCTCTTTAAAGATACTCGCCTGGAAGTGGTGAGGGTTGTTGGCCTAGGAAGTAAAGGGGGTGACTGAACGGCTTGTCACACAACTTCCTCATCCTTCTTTCACCTATCCACGGCCCATTCACAATGACCATATTTGATGATATTTGTTATATCATCATGTGCAGACATAGGCAGTGATTCAATTAAAGGAAAAGGACTCCCGTAACGACATGTATGACTGGTGGACAGTACCAACATCAGGAGTACCGGACCGTTAGTAGGTGATTTCGGTCATCTCATATTAAACATGTAGTTAACGTTGTGATGAAACACTTGTAATTTGGTTAGGTTGTAGCATCATGGTTTGGGTAAAAATAAGTATGTTTTGTAAGTGATGTTAATTATGAAACATAAATGATTAAGTCTTTTCCTTTTCAGAGATGAGTCCATTTTAGTGTGTTGGCACTACATTTCAGGAGCAGCTTAAGACTTGATGAATGATGTTTTGACTGGGAGGCAATCAGAAAGATGGCCACAGAAAATTAGATTTTGATATGTTATATATTACCTAGTGCTGTCAAACGATTAAAATTTTTAATCAGATTAATCACAGGGTTGCTGTGGATTAATTTTGATTAAATATAATTCATTTTTAATCTATATTAATATCATTATAATTCAATTTTTAAAATAATTATTGTTTTCTTAGCATTTTGCGGAGGCCCCCCTGGCAGGGACCTTGGTCCTCCCTTTTAGAATTACTGGCCTTGAGAAAAGACACTGATTAACAGAGACAGAAATGTCTATTTGTGGGAGCGGATCAGCTGGATACTGAATGTTGCCGGTGAATATTATGCTTACATCACCCTATACATTGTAAACTTGTTAATCATGTATTCAACCTCTGTTAACATAGTATTGAGTTAACTACCTGGCTCATGTCAATAATATGACTTCTCATATGTTTCATCTTAGTGCTCCCCAGTGCCCTGCCAGCACTCTTCTGCCAGAAAAAAATGCAAACACAAAAAACACTCTGCAACTTGTGTCAATAAAGGAATGGCAACATTTTGTGAAATGAGATTATTCACTTTCCTGCAGAGAATTTGACAAGACCGATACCACCCTCATGTCTGCCTGCTTAATATGAAGCTACTGCCAGCAGCCAATTACCTTTAGTAACTTATGGTTAACGTTGGCTTTTGATTCCACATGGGACACAAATCCTGGTTCTGAAAGTTTGCCCCATCCCTCCCTACACGGGCTTTCTTCCTCTTTATACTGCATCAGTCATAATTACTATCACCACTAGAGGTCGCCACTTTACAATAAACATAAATCAACTGCTTGCTCAGACAACCTAAACTCCTTTTTCCATACACATGCTGGATTGGCTTAGTTTGACTCAGCATGGCATGGATTTGTATTACCTGTACAACAGGGCTACTCACTGAAAGGTGTGTCTTTGAACTGAAGACAAGCTTAGCTTGAGTCGAGCAGCTGTAAAATGGATACACACTTTGTTTCCTATAAACTATTCTTCACAATAAAAGTCCCTTGTTATTTTGCAATTTAAAACATTTTATTATGAAGTAGCAAAATCCTATAAAAAATTCCTATATGGCTGAAAGTGAACTTGAAACTGTAAAATAAAGCGGACACCTGAAAGTAGAAATGATGACGCAGGAGAGGAAGTACACATCAAAACACAGAGATTCATTAGAAGCTACAAAAGTACTGAGTGCTGAACACGCAGAGACTCTCTGCTCACCTGCACACTCAAGTCTCACAACTCGCACGTTTGCAGGGGAGACATGGGGGTCGTCATGGGTTGGCTGCAGTCAGGGAGACGTCATGCAGCCTGTTTTGAGACGCGTTGGTCACACTTAGGCCCAACTCTAGCAAAGGTCCATCTTGGGTGCGCCTCAGCACAGCTCTGTGCTTAAAAAGTGGTAATGGAAATGTATATTAGGGCAGCATTATTTACTCTGTGGCACCAAAAGTTCCAATAGAAAATACGGCTGCTTAAACGACCCCTATATTGGCAGCCTTCCACCTCAAAGATATTCCTTTTGGAAATCTGTGATGTGGGAAATTAGCAGAGGTTGTCTTGTCAGTGTAGGGGGTTAAAGTGAGACTGATGCTACCTAAAATGTGATAATCAGTTTGTATAGAATGCATTATTGTATTTTTAAAGGACAAATTACTTAAATTTTAATTGAATGCATTTTCCGCTTAAGCTTTGCTTTAAATAAACTTCCAGATATCCCACTGTGGTTTGTGCAGCTCCTTGTTTTCCTGTTATTTTTCTAGCATGTGACCCGTCAAGTCCTCCAGAGCGCTTCACACGTGCATTGTTTTTGTAAAATTACATGTTTTTCTGTGTCTGGATGTATTTATGGGGTCATCACACTTAATGCAACTGTAAAGAGGAAGAAAATATGCTTGTGGCAGAGAGCAGCGGGGAGCAAAGCGCCAAAGACAAACAGTCAGCGGGTCTATTTGGCTGTGTGCATATGTGCCTTATTTTGTGTTTACAGTGTTTGTGTGTATGTGTGGGTTCTTGCGGTTGTCAGTGCTGTTCTTCATTAATGACAAGAAACCGCTGGATGGCTCCCTCACGCCCTTTTTTAATGACTCTTAACTGCCAAGTGGGTACACACACACACACACACACACACACACACACACACAAACACACACATACACAGCCAAGATGGCAAACATGGTGGTTGTGACACATTTCCTTTTCTACTCTTGCAAGGATCATAAAGCGCTAATGTCTCTAACTGGGGCTAATATAAGACACCAGTGAGGATGTAGCCATTATGAGGCCATTTTTCATCCATTCATACATTTTCCATATCTTCCCATTCAGGGATACTGGGAGCCTATCCCAGCATGCATTGGACTAAAGCTATGGAAACAGCCTGGACAGGTTACTATTCTGTCATAGAGCAAATACAGACACACCCCCTCACTCTGAAATTCACACTAATGAGCAAATTTGAGTCTCCAGTCTCAGAAGACTTGCATGTATTTGCAAAGTGGGAGGAAACTGGAGCTGCCAAAGGAAATATCTGAACATGGGAAGAACACCACAGAAAGGAAATATTAATATCCTCTGTGCTTTACATGATATATCAGCTGTATTAAAAATGACTCTCATGCACTAAATGGCAAGTTCCTCTTTCTAGAATCTCCCTTCTGCATTGCAAAACTATATCATCCACACTTACACGGAATAGTTCAGATTGTTTCAAGTGTGGTTGTATGAGGTATAAAAATAAGGGTTTCAAAAGGGTTCTTCCTGAAGGGCTGAGGTTCTACGCAGAACCATTTGCTTCTGAAGAAACAGTTTTTGAAAGAGTTGTTCATCAATGGCTCTTAGTAAAACTTGAGGTTCCATTAAGAACTCTTTTCACTCAAGGATGTTTATTTTGGAAAAAATTAATTGCTCAAGAATTGTTGAAATCCTCAAAGTCTTTTGTCAAGGGTTCTTTGTACCATGATATAAAAACGTTCTTGATAGAACCCCATGGGTGGGTTCTAAATTAAACTCTTAGAATAAGAATATAAAAAAGGTTATGGGTTGAATCCTTTGAGTGGGCTCTTGGAACCATTACAGCATAAGGGTTCTTTTTAGAGCCTCTCATAGGTGGTTCTGGGTGAAACCTTTCACAGATTGCTCTAGGTATAACCTTTTATGTTGGATTCTAGGTATATAACCCTGAAGAGGTTCCAAGAGGAATCTTTATAAATGTTTCTACCAGGAACCAAAAGGGTTTTCCTATGGGGACAAGCTGAAGAACCCTTAATAGCTAGCACCTTTATTTTACAGCTTTACTTTGCCATCACACAGCCTTTTCTGATGAGAAACTGCCAAAATAATAGCCAGACATCACTCTCTCCAAACCAACCAAACTCCTTTGGCACAAATAGTAATTTTACCTCACAGAACACAGGAGTTGCTGGGCTACTGCTGGCTCGATTAGTCAGTTTGTTTGTGCTTTTGTGAGACTTTGGTGAATCTGAACTAACACACACAACAGATGTCTCACAATATCACAAACAAACTAACTGGCGAAGGCAGCGGTCAAACAGCATCTTCCATGTTCTGTGAGGTAAAATATTCTAACTGGGGGCGTGTCAACCGCCATCTACTGTACGTAATACACCGACAATGGATAAGTACCTCATGCAATCCCAGTTCGAAAAAGACGAACCATCCCTTTAATATGCAAAAGTACCAGCAGATGCCCATTCCTCAATTTCTTCTTATTCCTGAGGTCTCTTCTTTATCTCTTTCATGGTCCCTGCACCCCCCACACGTTCCCTCTCCCTGTGAAATTACATCTTTCAGGACGAACTGCTCTGCCTCTCACCAGTGAAGAGTGGTGGTGTGTGCTGGGTTTGAATTTCAGCGATGCACCTCAGTGCCTCTTGAGAGGGTCTGATTGAGGTGTAGGGGTACCGAGTGTGTGTATTACAGGCAGTTGTGTGTCCATAAGCATCCCTGGCTGCGTAGATACGTACTTTGCTGATCACAGTGACTGCTCTCACGGCTGTTTAGCAGAGTGGAATGTATTATCCATGGGGGTGAACGTTAGTCAGGGCCAGGATACACGCATGCCGCTCAAATGTTTTCTCCTGGGACCTGCGGGGACTATCACACCCCTATCACTGCTGCCTGAATCTGTGAGGTGCGTCTTGGCTGCCAACACCTGTCCTTTCTGACGTGAGCCTGCTGAGGAACGGCTGAGCCCAGCTCACCTGCATCTTGCTTGGCTGCCTGTGTTGCTCTGTGTGTCAATGTACCTGTAATGTGTCTATTTTGCTTTGTCTTTGTCTAATCACACTCTTTTTCTTTCCTCTGACATTGTTATCTGTGAGTCTTGAGCCACATTTACATTGAACTGTCCAGTGATATTTAAAATATTACGCAAAACGTAAACATTAAGTGTAAATGTCAACTTCATTGTCATATACATAATCACAAACTATGACATACAGTGAAAGTCATTCTCTTTAAGGTGAAAGAACTACCTTTGAGTTCTGTCATCTAGCTTGACATTAAAGGGATAATTCAACATACCTGTACCATAACTGATCTGTTTGGAAAATGAGATTAGTGCCACTCTCATCTCGCAATGAAGCTACAGGCAGGATGCCAGCATGGTTACCTTAGCTTTGTTTAAGACTAGAAATGGGGAAATGGCTAAAGGTCCACCTACCAGCATCTTTAAAACTAGTAATTAACATCTGATATCTTGTTTATTTAAATGGCACAAAAACTAAATGTAAAAGCCATAATTTGTATTGTCACAGACAATAACTTGGTCAAGCACAGTGACTATTAGGAATCTCTGCTGGTTGCCTGGCATTTCTTGGGTGGACTAAACAATGGAGATAGCCTAGCATCTGGAATCTATTCAATTCATTTTTGATTTCCAACAGGCACAGACCAAAATGTACCTGGACACAATGGGATAGACCTACAACCAATCAGAGCAATGATACGTGTGGTGTAGTGCTACTGTAAGCGACAAATATAAGTTGAGGCAATGCTTGTCACCAGACTGCCATTTTTTCCTACTTAAATGGGACCAGACTCTCAAATTACAGCTGAGCAAGACACTAAAATGTGTTTCTGAAAACATTTGTGGGGAGAAAGAGGCAATACAGTAACAGAATCGTGGTTCATAGCTGATCAGCACTGCTTAGTTTGACAGTAGATTTGTGAACCTGGTGCATTGTACTCGAAATGTCAGGGGAGTCATCCATCAGTCATTGTATTAAACCTGTCCTATTTTAGGTAAACAGTCATGATTCAGGACGGGTCGAAATCTCTCTAAATGGGATGATGGCCAGATGTGTCTAGTAGAGCCAATGAAACATGAGCTTGCAGATTTGTCCTACAAAACAAGACAGAATGTGTTAATTTGTGAACTTTATAGCTGCTGGTAAAGGCAGATTTGTCTGGACAGAGCCAAGCTTGCTGTCTTTATGCTAAGCTAAGCTAACCAGTTGTGGACTAACTTCATATTTGAAATGAGAAATACACTTATTTGGAAAGAAAGCAAATGTGACAACATGTTGAACACGAATCTGAATGCAGTTACATCAGGTAATGCATAAAAAAGTTCATCACTTTATGTGCCGCCTAAATACGACCCTGTTCCCTCAAAACACGATAAAAACCTGTCTTCAGTATTCAGACTGAAATCTGTTTTTTTTTTTTCCATTCAGCTTTTCTGATCTGATCATCAACTCATATAAAAGTGTTTGGATGAAGGACTTTTCTTAACTTCATTTTCCTCTCCGCTGTGCTGTGTGGCCAAAAAAGTCCTCGCCAGTATCTGACAGTGTGGAACTCAAACCAAATAAACCCTGTAGATTTGACTTACTGCTTGTTCTTGTTGTTACAGCTTTTTGGCTTGGCGCGGGCCAGGACCAACACTGACTTTCATCCATGTAGCATTCAGGGCTGCCCAAAGCTGTAACAACTTTGTTTTATATTGCATGGCAGCAGGGAAAACTACAGTCATTTACATGCTGGTAAAATGACTCTAGGTTGTGTATAAGTTGTCTTTCCAAACAGACAATGCAATAAAGAACATATCAAGCTTCAATTGTCTAGAAAGTTTTTAAGTGAAAAGATACTTTAATCCAACTTTCAGTGTGTTTAGATTCTTTAGTTTCCTCTCTGAGCAACAGCAGAGGCGGTGCTGAAGGAAGAGGATTGTTGAGGCATTTTAAATGGTTGATATAAAATTAAGTGTTATGGGCAGATTAACACAAAAACACAACATTCTCAAACAAGCCACAAGAAATGATGTTTATTTTTGTTCTTTTCTTTCTTCCTTAATGTTTTTTGTCCATGTTGCTAGGCTACCTCTTCTTGCCTTGACACCATAAACAATTTGCAGCCCGCAGAAGACCCCGCTGGTGGTTCAGGGCTTGCTTGTTCGGCTGACAGGCTGCTGGGACATCCAGTACATATAAAATGCATATGTATTTCCTTATTTTTTCTTGAGTTTCTGTTTCTACACACCATGGTGGTAAAGATGACAGTAAACCTTATGAATAAAGTCAAACTCTTTCACTTGGAAATAAATAAAAGAGCTTACGTAGAGCTGATGTAAATGTAGGTGGCATGTTACAATCTATAGTGTGTAACATGAGGCTGCTGGGAAGTTAGTTTCATTTGTTTACTTTGAGTGTTTGGATATTGCATGATGAAAAGTTTGTTGCTGTTGTTTTTTATTTCATTCTTGCATAGCTTTTGTTGAACATTTTGAGGTTTTATGAATCTAAATAAATAAAATGTGTGTTTGTGTAAGCTCCTGCGTGTGCATGCAGGAGCATGTTAGTGTGTGTAGGTGTCTGTACACCCATGACTGTGTCTGTATGCCTGCATATGTGTGTGAGTGATTTTGACTATCTGTACAGTTTGTATCATGGGGGGTTTCCAGAACATCTCTCTCTCTCTTTGCCTGCAGATTTTCCTTGCAGCTGCCCCCGCTGAAATGTGTACTCTTCTTGTTTTCTGCCCCCTCTGATCATTTTTACCTCCCACCTGTCAGACTCAGGCAGTGATTCAGCATCTGCCATAAAACAGCGACCAGCCACGCTAGTCTGAAAACCACCACTCTGTTTTATTATGATTTGATTTGAATCAAGGTGTAACATGGTCATTCTTTGTGGCCCAGGGTTTTTCCACGTGTAGGCAGAGGTGGCAAAGTACACACGTTACTCAAAGTAGAAGTAGTTGTCGAAGAGCTGATTCAACTTCTTTACTGAAGTAAAAGTTAAAAAGTCCAGGCTGTGAAGTGTACTCAAAGTTTAAGTGAAAAGTATCCCTCTGAAGGACATTCAATGTACTAGAAATAAATATATTAATTCTGTAATACTCAAAGTGGTATTTCACTGTACTCTGAAGAAGTGTGCTTTATTATAAGTGTATTGTAAGTTGAACATTAAAAGTTTACACAATTACAAATACTGTGGTAAGTTAGTTTATTTTGGAAAGTAAAAGTCCTTTTGCAATACACTACTAGTATTAAATGTCCTTTAATTTGGCCTTATTAGAAGTATATTTAAGTATGCTTACAAAAAGTGCACTTCAGTGTAAGTTTATTTAAAGCTGTACCTCTATGTGCTTTGGAAAAAGCAGCACAAACAAGGTAAAATTGAATTCAATCAATCAAACATGTATATTAGTATATGCATAGCTACATACTTTAAATGTACTAAGTATACTTGAAGTTGTCCATTTAAGTACATAAAAGTATACAGCACACACTTAAAATGGTACTTTTCTTTAATTCATTTACAACTTCTGACTTTGCAAACCTAAGGTACTTCCCATATTTATTTTTCACTGGGGTCTGTAAAAATCTTTTACATCATGCATGAAATGTATCTGCTCTTTTATCACAGTTCCTTTTGAAATATCTCTCAGAGCTGCAGGCTGTTCATGTTGTGCAAACTCTGTTTTGCAGAAATCAGTTTAGAGTTGTGTTTTCTTTGAAACGAGCACCCTGATTTACTCTGACATTTATTTCCAGCTCTCTTATAGTTCTGTAGGCTGGCTCCAGCCACCTCCACACTTCAAAGTTGGTGATGGTTCCTCTGAGAAATGAGCCAGATGGTTCCTGATTCCAGCAACACAGCGGGATGTTGAGAGAGACATCACGAAGGTCCAGAGACGGGTGGTGGGTGCTCACATGAAAGCACGTCATTGTGATAGCTTCTTGGAATGATCGTTTGATAAAATGTATGTTTTTTGCTGTAAACTTGAATATGTTTCTTTTTTGTGGTTATGTGTGTGTATGCGTGTGTCAGTGAGTTAAAAGCCCCAAGTAACTATTTTAACAAATGAAGTTCTTCCATTAAATCTTGAAATTGGACCTCTGTTGAGCTCATATACTGCACCACAAGCATCCAGTAGTGCAAACAACAATGGGAGGTGAATGACTTTCCTCAGTTACACTTTGTGGACCATTCTGGCAATGAAGTCGACCATACAAACTTGACTTTTTACTCTCTGACCTCTTGACAACTAAAGACTATAATGTTTCAGATCCTCAATAACTACCCAGGTGATGGTTTAGTTGCTTAAAACAGATATTTAAGTGGGCAAGGTCACTGATAGGCTCACATTATTATTCTAAGTTGTTTTCAGTGTCTGACAACATTATGGAAAGGATCACAGCAGTCAGAGATGTTTTGTTTAACCAGAAACTGCAGTTTAGTTGCTCTCGCCAAACAAACCAGACTCCCTCTGCAAAACATCTTCATTTTCAGCTTCATTCAAACTCAACGGAGACAAAATTGAATTCACCAAAAACATCTTGGCTCAGAATTGTAGAGTAACATTAGACTTCATGAGCATCAACAGTTCTGTCCATATTTGCACGCTTGTTACTCGCAGCACATTCTCTCTCTGCTTTGAGTGTGCATCACACAGCCCAGTGTCATAGTGGGTCATAGAAGCAAGAAACAGAAAGTCGTGTTGCCTCTGTAATGGTTGTGGCTCTGAACAACCGAACAGAGTGTTTATACCAGCTGCTTGCCCTGTAAGTAGGTCTAGTGACCATCTGGGCCGCCAGTTAGAATTGGACACATTCCTTGGCAAATGATAAAGACATTGTTAAAAGAGTATGGAAGGAGTCATGTCCCGATTTAAGCAGTTTTATCTCACCCTTTATTAGACACTTAGCACCTCATCAGAACTTTCCAGACAGAGTTGTTGTAAAAAGGATGATTGGAGGCTTGCCAACCTGCAGCCACGGTAAGCAGGTGTTGGTGGGTGTTTCCACTGGTGGCATTTCCCGGTATAATCTACACCACACTGGGAACCGGCTGCATCTGTTTTAAAAGCAGCTATACCGTGATCTGAGCGGTCAACACAAAAGGCTTTCTGAAAGGTTGGCTCTTTCATGAGGGGTAACAGACTTTAATGATGATGGCAGCCATGCTCTTTTTTTTGTCGTTCAAGTTATCAGATATTTGAAGTTGGTCTGAAAAACTTTAGAAACAAAGATAATCAGCCCAGGTCTGCAACACTCTGCTCCGCACATTTAGACCAACACCACATTAATGGGAGGGAGTTGGGTGAGAAATTCCTCTCTGACTTCATAATCATTGAAGTCATTTTTCTTGAAATCTGCTCTCATTCAGTCAAATAAACTGACCAATTTACCTTCCGATGACTAATTGAAACAGTCTTGAGAGAACCATTATTTTTAAGGGAGGAAAAATAGGACTTCATCCCTCTTCCACCTCACCAGCTTCTTACCTCTCATCCGTCCCTCCATTCCTCATCAAAGGTACATGTGCCCGCCGTGTAACACCGTGTGTGCCTCCAACAGTCATTTATCATCATATACTTATTTCCAAAAAAGAACCATTTGTGTAATGAAAGCTTAGAGGGGAAAAAAATGGGAAAATGAAGAAAAAAAACTTTTAACCTGTAATAAAAAACAGACATGCCATGTAGGAGGCGAGGAGGTGACGTCTCATTTGCTGCCAGCACTCCCCAAGGTGGTGTGGTGGTGTTGGGGTGGGGGGACACGTCACATGTTAAGGAATGAATTAAGTCTTGGATGCAAAGAGGGAGCTTTAGATGCTCGTCGCTTTTATGAGGCTGCAAGCAGAACCGAACGCACCGTTGTTGGGTTGGCTCTTAATAGCTGAATGCTCTTGCACAACGGCATCACCACCGACTGCCATGTTCCCAGAACTGAGGTACATTTTTCCACTGTTAAGATGTCACCAAACAAATGTTGAGAATGTATGCCCAGCAGAAGGCAGATGTCTCTGGAAAGAACGTTTAGAAGGGGCAGAAAGAGTTGGTGAACATTTGCGAGCAAACAGTGTTTGTGTTGAGATTAAAGTGATGAGGGACATTTAAATTTCGAAGATTTAGACAAATATTTATTTTTACCCTTTTTTCTATTACAGCTCATTATGTTATAAGTTAATTACAAGCGCAAACAAATGACCACTGTTTATTTATTGCAATAGTTAATCATATTTAAAGCTATTTTTTTATTTTTGTAAATGAAAAAATACAGACCACGAACATGCTTTCATAGTTATAACTAGAAGAATGCACTCAGAGTTCAGATCTCTGCCAAGCAACACCACAAGAATATTTGGATATAACCACTTCACAATCACCAACATTTTGGTTGGAAACTGTCATTTAATTACATATTTTTTCACAGTAACTGTAATGGATTACAATTACATTTATTTTAAAATTTCATTACATGTAAGTAGTTACTCTCCACTGCTAGTATCCTATTAGACATTTTCAATAAATGCTGTTACAATTAGCATATCAGTTCTTAGTTTTGTGAGGTCACAGTGACCTGGACCTTTGATCACCAAAATCTAAACAGTTCATCCTTGCGCCCAAGTGGACATTTGTGTTAAGTTTGAAGAAATTCCTACAAGACGTTCTTGAGATATCGTGTTCACAAGTATGGGACGATCCCAAAACAAAATGCCTTCCACCAACTAACTAAGTAAAGTAAAAATATTATATAAAATACTCAAGTATACAAAAAACTTTATCATGATAATTGTAATTTGTCACTTCCACCCCTGCATGTCACTAATAGCTGTCCAAAAAAGACGACGTTATGGTGGTAATGGAGGAAAAGTCAGGGGATCACCAAAGTCAGTAGACTACATTATGTGTAGACTGTACAACATTTCGTAGCAATCCATCTTGTAATCGTTGCTGATAGCCCGGCTAAAAATGCTTGCTTGATCACTTTACTATATATGAGAAAATTGCCTAAGATTGTCATCACTGGAGTCTCATGTACATTGTCCATTATTAACATTATTCAGCATTATCCATCCACAATGCAGACATGCATATAATCTTTGTTATTGTTTCCATCTTTCATGGTGGAGAAGTGTGAAATCAGAGAGAGAGAGAGAGAAACTGAGGAGCGCTGGTCTGGGATGTGCAGAAGACAAGAGTGGAAGGGAGGGTCATTCTCATAAAAGTGACTTACACACAGCTAGGTCAATGCAAACAGATGTGCGGAAGTTGTCCTACATGGACTTTTAACTTGATTATCTTGGATAATCCTGAACAGGTGAGCAGCGGTTTCTCCTGAAGTGTTGCAAAGCTTGAGCAGCAGCCACAGGGCATCACTGCACTGTTTATGCAGGGACCCCCATGATAGACTACAATATGTTTTAAAATAGTATGGTAGGAGTTACTTATAAGATAAAAATGTTTGATTAACCCTGTTCAGTCAAGAGTTAAAGGTATAGTTTGTCTTATTTGAAGTGGGGTTGTACTTATCGATTGTCATTGTGTGAGCTAGATGTTGGCTGGCACACCCCCAGTTTGGAGAAGCAGAGTGGGGCACTAACATCAGTTTAAGTGTACAGTATATTAAGAAAATTTTCTGATGGGAAACTGCCATTATTGAAGCCAAATATAATGAAAATCAGGAATTTCACCTCACAGAACATGGGAGTTGCTGGTCTACAGCTTCCTTGATCTGTTAGCTTGTTTGTTATTGTGTGACTTTGGTGAATCTTAAAACACCAAAGCCACACAATAAGACAAACAAATTAACCAATCGAGGGGCGGATGTTTAGCTCAGTTGGTAGAGCGTCCGCCCCATGTATGGAGGCTGTTAGTCCTCTGCAGTGGCCGCTGGTTCGACTCCCGCCTCCGGCCCTTTACTGCGTGTCATCCCCTCTCTCTCTTCACCCCCTTTCCTGTCTATCTTCAGCTGTCCTATAAATAAAGGCACAAAAG
>JAJHUR010134903.1:23331-33590 GCA_027495735.1 Lutjanus campechanus
AGCAACACCACAAGAATATTTGGATATAACCACTTCACAATCACCAACATTTTGGTTGGAAACTGTCATTTAATTACATATTTTTTCACAGTAACTGTAATGGATTACAATTACATTTATTTTAAAATTTCATTACATGTAAGTAGTTACTCTCCACTGCTAGTATCCTATTAGACATTTTCAATAAATGCTGTTACAATTAGCATATCAGTTCTTAGTTTTGAGGTCACAGTGACCTGGACCTTTGATCACCAAAATCTAAATAGTTCATCCTTGCACCCAGGTAGACATTTGTGTTAAGTTTGAAGAAATTCCTACAAGACATTCTTGAGATATCATATTCACAAGTATGGGACGATCCCAAAACAAAATGCCTTCCACCAACTAACTAAGTAAAGTAAAAATATTATATAAAATACTCAAGTATACAAAAAACTTTATTATGATAATTGTAATTTGTCACTTCCACCCCTGCATGTCACTAATAGCTGTCCAAAAAAGATGACTAATGGAGGAAAAGTCAGGGGATCACCAAAGTCAGTAGACTACATTATGTGTAGACTGTACAACATTTCGTAGCAATCCATCTTGTAATCGTTGCTGATAGCCCGGCTAAAAATGCTTGCTTGATCACTTTACTATATATGAGAAAATTGCCTAAGATTGTCATCACTGGAGTCTCATGTACATTGTCCATTATTAACATTATTCAGCATTATCCATCCACAATGCAGACATGCATATAATCTTTGTTATTGTTTCCATCTTTCATGGTGGAGAAGTGTGAAATCAGAGAGAGAGAGAGAGAAACTGAGGAGTGCTGGTCTGGGATGTGCAGAAGACAAGAGTGGAAGGGAGGGTCATTCTCATAAAAGTGACTTACACACAGCTAGGTCAATGCAAACAGATGTGCGGAAGTTGTCCTACATGGACTTTTAACTTGATTATCTTGGATAATCCTGAACAGGTGAGCAGCGGTTTCTCCTGAAGTGTTGCAAAGCTTGAGCAGCAGCCACAGGGCATCACTGCACTGTTCATGCAGGGACCCCCATGATAGACTACAATATGTTTTAAAATAGTATGGTAGGAGTTACTTATAAGATAAAAATGTTTGATTAACCCTGTTCAGTCAAGAGTTAAAGGTATAGTTTGTCTTATTTGAAGTGGGGTTGTACTTATCGATTATCATTGTGTGAGCTAGATGTCGGCTGGCACACCCCCAGTTTGGAGAAGCAGAGTGGGGCACTAACATCAGTTTAAGTGTACAGTATATTAAGAAAATTTTCTGATGGGAGTTACTGGTCTACAGCTTCCTCGATCTGTTAGCTTGTTTGTGTTATTGTGTGGCTTTGGTGAATCTTAAAACACCAAAGCCACACAATAAGACAAACAAATTAACCAATCGAGGCAGCAGTAGACGAGCAACTCCTGTGTTCTGCAAGGTAAAATGACTGACTTTGCCTATGGATTTTGGAGAGTGGTATTTGACATGTATAACAGTGGTTTCCTAGCAAAATAAAGTGGTGAAAATATTCTGTACACCTAAAATGATATAGTTATTTTTAAGATGGACCTTTTTAAGTGTCTAAAATATCTTTTTGTTGCTTACATCCACAGCAATGCATTGCTTAGCTTCCATGCTGGTGTCTCTCTCTGCTTCTCCAAACTGGGGGCGTGCTGTCTGCCATCTAGTAATACACTGACTATGAATAAGTACCTCATACAACTTTACATCAAATAATCCAAACTATCCCTTTAATCTCAAGCAAACAGCTACCTTAAAAGCACGGAAAGTTCTGATTTTCACCTGCATGTAACCATCCACCCTGGCAACTCGACAAAGTGGTTTTATGAAATACGTTCAGTAATTGCCACAAAATACCCTTTTAAATCCCATTATTATGCCGCAAAAGCTTTGAAGTCAAGAGGTTATTGATTACTCTGCCATATTTCTTCTTGACACCCTCTTTATCAGGGAGAGCCAGCACATGTGGGCGCAATGAAAGCTCCGATTTAATGTCCAGTTAGCTGATGGTAATTGTTGGTAATTGATCATTCACATTATTTATCGAGCATAACGAATTTACAGTTTGCAAATTCAGCCGCACCTGGTTCTCTTAGCTACCTCTGCAGAGGGCACTGACCCGTGAATGTGCACGAAGAGGGATAAGGTTTACTAGACTGACATGCACACACACACACACACGCATAATGTACACAACATGATCAGTGCGCAACAACTTGAGCTTAGGCAAGGCTTTTGGATCACTGATGAGGGGAAAAGCAGACATATTAATTTGGAAAGAACTCTGTCTTTCACCAGTGCAATGTAAGTAATCGGTTATGTTCTTTTAAAAATTCAGCCCCTGTTAGCTGATCTGAGAGGCCACAGGCCATCTCTGGAGGAGTGGAGGAGCTTTTGTTACAGTGGTTTATGGAGTCTATCATAAAACATAAGCCTGTATATGGTAGACATATGCACAAGCTTCACTTTGTTTACAATCCATCCGTAACTTCTAAACTTTCTTTGTTTAATTTTATGTTCCAACTTGCAGATGATAGTAACTTCATTCTCTTGCAACCGTTCTGTCTGGCCAGTCTTTGTGTCATTTTATCACCCCATATTTCCTTTCTTCCTTGGTTTCTTTCCCTCTCTGTCATTCTTCTCACCACAAGATTGGCTACTGCTGTCACTAAGGATAACCAGGGACTTAAGACAAAGTTATGAGACAGAGGAGAGTGCTACTGTGAAACAGACTCAGGGCTGGTTATGGTTTTCTTCAAACAGCAGGTCCTGGATCATTTCAGCAGTTGTCCCTAAAGGATGACTGTACAGTCCAGCAGGGGTGAAGTAAGCTGATCCTCAACGGCAGCAGCACTTTGTTTGAGTCATATTCAGAGTGATAACAGTGCCAAGACACCAACATTGGCATCAGCTACATTACATATTTGTGTTTGGAGAAACATACACAAACACATTATGTCAAGTCACTGATGCGTTGTGAACCTCATTAGGAGAAAACGATAATAGATGACATCACTTTTTGGGCTCAGAAGAAGGACTTAACAGTGAAGGTGTCTGTGAAAAGAAACAATAGCTGCGTTTCCACCACACAAACTTTCCCCAGGGACCAGGAACCTTTGGATGAACTCATTGACTTTCCACTGCAGTAACTAGGGTCTGAATTAAGTTTCAGAGACATTTTTTACCCAACCACCCACCCCTGAAAAAGTTCCTGCTCATGGGGTGGTACTTTGGAGATGGAAACTTTGGGGGGTGGGGCTTTCAGTGCTGAACTGCAGGAGTTTATTACTCTTAAAAATCTGCAGCTGCCAAACCATTTTTTAAAATAGAACCACCAACATTTCCACACAATGTACCCAGAACTTTTACTCCTAGGAACTACTTTTCAAGAACTAAAGGGTTCCCTCAGCCCACTGTTGTCTGCATTTTCACTGTGGCCTAAAGACCCATGAAGATTAGCTAAATTAGTTTGCTGACATATTTTTTTTAACATGTGACATAAATTACAACAAGTGTTGGTTGTTCGTCATTTGGTTTGGCTGGTAGCTGCAGATTTTTTTAAATGGCAGCTGAAATAAAATGATGCATGTTGTCAGAAATGATAAGAGCTACAATCCCCCATGACCAGAGTTCCTGTACTGAAAGTTGCTATCCTGCTCACTTTTTGATGGGAGAGTTCCTACAGTGGAAACGTGGCTTTGTTAATGTTCAGTAATTTGTTCAACATGGAGATGAAAGTATACAACAGATCGACTGACCACGAAGTCCAGGCCTTATTGAGTATTTATGCTGAGGATGAAATCCAGAATGAATTGGAACTGGCAAATGAAAAGGTGTACACGAAAATCTCTTGCAAGTTACATGAGCTGCACCTTGTTCACACTCTTGGAAACAGTGCCAGGAGAAACTTAAAAAATTAAAACAAGATTATGAGAAAATTAGGGTCCACAATAATTTGACTGGGTCACAGGCCAACACTCTCAGACAGAGCTGCAACCAATGACTGCTACTGCGTTGTTGGAAACTCTGGTGGAAGACACAGAAATCACATAGAGCTCACATGATGCTTGTTAAATGTTATAACAATAACTGTAGTTACCTTAGCCAAAGCAAACATTAAACACCTAATGGTGTAGAATCGTGGTGTTTGCAAGGTAAGGGTTGATTAAACTGATCGTACAAAATGATATCATGTTAATGTTGCTGCAGTGAGGCAACTTCTTTTTTCAAAGGAAACTGTTCGACACACTGAACTGCTGGCTGCTGAAGCTTCTTCTTCACTGGATTATTTCCTTCTCTTTATTTTTTACACTGTTACTATGTACTGTTGATGCAATAGCATTATGAGGCAAAAAATGTGTCAAGATAGGAGGACATGTATCGTTCGTCATCATATCAAGGAGAGGGGTTAGAGCATTAGGGAAAATTGAGAATTTATCATTCCGCTGTGGAGATTTGTGGAGATTTCAGCTCCTTTACATCTTAGCCAGACTGAGCGCAACCGAATTAACACAGGTGATAATGATTAGCACCGATATGGATGATTCAGTTTGCATCTAATAAGACGTGTGAAACATCTGGGAGGGAAAGAGGCTACATACGGCATGTTGAGACATGTTTACTTTGATATTTATAGAAGTACAATAACTTGGGTTGATTTATGAAACATTTATGATGTGTGGCAGAATACAGTTTCAATGGATGTCAACCTTTCTCCTCAGATGGATCATTGCTTTTATCAAACTATCAGTTATTGTTTTCTCTTGAACACAGGACCTGTCCTGTCATATCAACATGATATACTTGGAAACTGCTCTTGAGAGCGAACAGAAATAGTTCTCAAAAGGAAGGACTGTTAATATATTTTAATGATGAATGACTCCTTGTTTATATTTAATATGTTTTTATGAATCTATGTTTGAAAATGGTTCAGATCATTCTAAATGCATATTTGAAACCTGACGCAGATAGTGTGTCAGAAACTAAAGCAAACGTTGGATCAGATGAAGATCTGACTTCAAAGTTACATATTGTGTCAAACTGTCATGACCAACTTTGCTCTATTATCAAGTGGAGAACTGGAAAACATTACCTCATTTACTTAAAGTGTTACACAACATAGCAAGAAGTGATATTTATATATATACAAAAAAACACACAAAAAAACAAAACACAAAGAGCACATCAGTCTCTCAGCGAGCTCCACAGGTGCTCACATGTTGGACAAACAGAAAAAAGGAAACCATGGGAAGACTGGACTTCTGGTTTAATACATATGAGTGTATATAAGTGTATAGAGATTCATTTTGGGCAAATCAATGCATTTTATATGTAAAATATCATTTGTAAAGAGGGCAAATAAAATATAAGAACTATTAGCATGTTTCAGCTGTAATGAGGCTTCACCTGAATGTTACTGATCAGGAAGAAAACAGGCTTTATATAGAGCACACTAACAGGTGCAAACAGGCGCAGTTAAGTAAACAGATCACAGGTGTGTCTTCTCTTACCTAAATAGAACAACTGGACACAGAATACCTAAATAAAAAATATAGGTGATAAAAATTGGATTCACTTCATGCTATCAAAGTTTGCCCCAAACTATTATATTTTGGTAACTTTTGGAAAATCAACTTTCCGGTATCCATTATATCTATCTATAGATATAAATATATGTTTATTCATGTTTTTTCATTAGATTCGCAAAAAGAGGCTAAAAGGAGAGATTTAAAGAAAACAAACTGTCTTGAGAATTTGGTGATCGAAGGTCGGTGTGATCCTTATGCTCATTCCATTCTTGAGAATGTGATATCTCAAGAACGCTTTGACAGAATTTCTTCAAATTTGGCACAAACGTCCAATTGTACTCAAGGATGAACTGATTAGGACTTTGAGGTCAAACGTCAATGTTACTACGACATCATAATGTTCAGCTCTCTATTAGTAATATCTTTTAATTCCTTCAGAGTCTTCACTACATATATTATGAGCCTGAACAGACATGGATGTAAACTGCAACCTGATTGGTTGGTGGAGGCGTAAAACTGCAAGGTGGTAATTCTAGATGCTCTTGTTATTGCTCGGACATACATGAAGTAACACTGCAAAACCTGCTGTGTGTTACAAGCTGGTGCTTCCATCGATACAAGGGCAGGGAGTTAATGACAAACTTTCAATATCTGAGAGTCCTTTAACAACCTCTTTATATAACAAATAAGGCAATGATGTAGATACTTCAAACCCAGTGATGGTTACTTTTACACACACACACACACACACACACACACACACACACACACACACACACACACACACACAGATTTGTAGGATAAAGCTAATGTTCCCATCAGGTCTCAAGTTACAGAGGGTTCATTGGGTTCAACTGTACGATACAATGGGGGAACAAATCATCATGTTAGCGCTGAGTTGTTTTTTGGAAAGAGGGCTGAGGTACGGTTTGTTTTCATTTGCTCTGAGGTATCACAAGGACATAAAACCACCTGACCTGTATCACTCAATCTCTCTGACATTTTGAGCTCTAAAGCACAGAGGCTCTCTGCTTTTCAAGCTCTGTAAGCATTGTTATGATTCACCTTCTTCATTCTTACTATCTTGGTTCACTGTCAAATTGAAGTCTCTTTGGACTCTTTGGCCTTGCAGCCTTTATTTCTTTGAATTGAAGACTCCCTTCAAGTTGATCAAGTCTAACATTTTTGCTCTTAAAGAACAGCAAAATACATTTTCCTTGGTACATTAAAGGTTTAGGCATGCAAATATTTGTGCTTTGGTATTTGCGTGTGTTGAGCCTGCAAATGGTGTGTCAAGCATGCATTGGCTGTAGCAGTGAAGCACCTGGCATACCCTCACTGTCTTGCTAACAGGGCCTGACAGGTCTGCTTCATGCAGGTCCAGAAGAGGAAAACACTTTAAAGATGGTCTTAAATTATGACAAGTTGGCAGGTCATTACTAGTATTTCCACAGGATCATACATCAGCCACATGAGCTATGAGCAAGGGTAGAGCTTAAGCATTTTGGTCACTTGTATTGCAGGACTATCCATTTTTAAAAGCCTGCATTCATGTTATAACTATCATTAATAAATGGAAAACTGATAGTTAATCAAACTTTAGTTAATAGTTATTTCACTGTTAACAAAATGATAATTATATTTGCTAATATTAGTAGTAATATTGTGTGACTTAGCTATAATTAGCTATTTTATTGGATTGTGCGATATAAAATAATTGTATTGGTTGAAGAGTCACAATTACATTCTGATTAAATCAGTAAACAGATTATTGTTGCACACATTATAACATTATATATACTATAGTATTTGTTAATGAGTACCAAATGATTTGTAATCCTTGAAGAAATCGTGGAGAGATGGGGCAGATATGTGTAACACTTTGTTAATTGTTAATAACTAGTTTATAAACTGTCTGTAATTTTGTTGCCTAAGCCTTCCCAATTAGTTTTTGTGCTTGTATTTTGAAAGTTTACCTGGACGTTGCATATTTGTTATTGCTAACTTGACCCTTGAGCCCTCCACATTTAAAACTAGCTGAGAGCACGTTGCCTTCAGCAGTGTCTGGATGAGTATTGTTAAGTTGGTACTGATGTTTATAATACTTTGTAAATGGCCAATAAATACTGTTTAGTGAATCTATAAACATCATCTGGATGGATAGAGTAAAATTGGAACTGATGCTTAAATGGTTAATAAATGCTGTGCATCTATAAACATCTACATCAACACATATAACGATTTGCATGGCCATTATAAAGTCGCAACTGATGTTTATAAAACTTTATAATTCCTTAATAAAAGGTTTATAAAGCATATGTAAACATTATTTGAATGTCTTGTTAACAGTAAAATAAAGTGTTACCGGACAGGTTTGCACTAGTGTGTATGGAATACTAAGACTGATAAGTCTGACACACATACTGGATCACTATATGACAGGGTGAGGTTTGAGTGATTGAGAAAGACCAATTTGTTTAAAGTGACATTAGGGACAAAAAAGGATGAGTTACATAATTTATGCTTATACCATTCATGCACACACACACACAGTTAAAAAACCCACACATGCTGGTGTGTCCCTGACTGTGCGTGTTTGTGTGTGTGTGTGTGTGTGAGAGAGAGAGAGAGAGAGAGACTTGTGTGCGCATACATTCTTGCATTTTTCATGCTTTTGTGTGTGTGCATGTATTTTGTACTCTCTAAGCCCCTGTCTTTGATGTGCCCTCCTGAGTTGAAAGGGTAACATGAGAACCCAGGACCCACAATGCTGCTCTCACCTGTGTCCTTTGATGATAGGACAGAGGCTAAGTAGACCAAACCATGGATGTCTCTGTCATGAAACACACACACACACACACACACACACACACACACACACACACACACAGATTCTTCATGACCTTTTATTGTGGTGAGTGCACAACTCAAACCAGTCCAGCTGCCTTTGTTGGCCATCGCTCTGATGCGCTCCTGTTACGGCAGTGGATGGATGGGTGTCATACAGAGGTGAAGGCCATGCTCTCCTCTCTCCATCACTCAGCTCTCACTGTAGGAGCCACTGAAACCTCTGGACAGCACTATTACTTCCAGACCACGGCTCCTTCTCCATACATCAGTCTACATAACTGTACTCTTCATGTCTCTCTCTTTATATACTGTGTTTCTCCTCTTCACCTCTTGCTCCTTGTCACTTAAAGCTCCACTTCAGACATGATTGTTCTAGCCTGCTGTCAGACATATTAGCCACAGTTTCACTATGACACAAAGGTCTATATTATTACTTTTGTATCAAAACATTTGATTTTATTTTCTATCACCAGGTCATCCTTTTGCTTTAGCATCAATTTATCATAAATGCTCCCTGCCCTGCTTAAACAGCCTGAGTTAAAACTTTTTAAAATGTAGCCTCAGAGCCGAACTAAGCACCTGCTCAGGAACCCCAGTGCCACTAGAGGGCCTCCAAGAGAGCATGCACTATTTTGTTTTTTGTGATATATTATTGCCAGTGGTAATCATACAAAAACACAATATTATGTTAGCAGGCTGGCTAGCTAATACCACTGGTTTAATAAATTCCAGCTGCCTCTGTCAGACCTGGTGTTGTTCATGCCTGCAGTGAAGGCCTATTACTTTGAGTATTAAAGGTAGAATCGGTAGAATTTGTCCAAGTTGTTCCGAAACGCATGAGGGCATCAAGTATCAAAGTTTAGGGTTGGTGAATCATCCAGAGTACAGCAAAATAATGAGAAAAAAAAATAAAGAAATGCAAGCAGAGGGCAGGGTCCTGGCTGATACAGCCGCCACCACTTCTAGTGGGTCATAAGTGATTGAAAGAGATTAAGACTGCTTTTGACCTTTGTTTATTCAGGGGAGTGCTTTGATGATTTACAGGAACTCCCCGATCACATTCACACAGTGAGACACTGACACCTGGAAGCTGCCCAGTACAACCACAGCCTTATCTACCGGCTATTGGAACGGTTGGGTGGAATTAAGGGCCTTGCTCAGGGACAAATGCTGCTCTTTCACTTTCCCCGCCCAGATTTATCCTGTCGGTCAGGGGATTGAACCGATGACCTCCTGGTCACAAGCTCGCTTCTCTTCTTAAGGCTACCATTGCCCACAGGAGGGAGCAAAAGGGCTATTTCTTATCATCAACCCCCCAGCTACAGTCAGGTGTGTTGCTACTGTACACAATCACACCTGCAAAGTTACTTTTCTTTTGTAAATATATATTAGAGATTCAACTACCAGCTCTACTGAGCATAAAGTCACCATTTAAACTCTTCTACACTCAATCTATTATTATGTGATAATCTCACTTATTTCACAGTTGCTGCAAACAAGGGTTAACAATCACTGATCGCCCTATTTTTCTGCCCAGTCTGCAGCTACAGAGGAATAATGGTTGGACAGAGAGTGATGAGTTGACAGCAGGATGAGGAGATCCCCTGTGGACAGGTGAACCAGATACTGGCTCAGGTCAGCACAAGGTCAAAGCACAGAGTGAGAGAAGGGATCCATGTGTGTGTGTATGTGCTTCCATGAGGTAACAACTCTTCCTCCCTCACACACACACACACACACACACATAGAGAGAGAGAGAGAGAGAGAGAGAGAGAGAGAGAGAGAGAGAGAGAGACAGACAGAGAGACTCCTGACCCCTCCCTCCACACACAAACCCACAGTTTAGCCCGGCAGAA
>JAJHUR010134913.1:0-15213 GCA_027495735.1 Lutjanus campechanus
AACGTTTAATATCCAAGCCAGCATATACAGTCATTCTTCAAATAGTGACCAGGCCTTTATTTGAAGCAGGCCTTTGTTTATAAGTCGCTCTGTTTGATGAATATATTTGGTAATATTTTAGTACAAAGCCTCATTTTGATTAGTTTCCCTTTGCTATGTTAAAGTTACCACATTTTGCTTTTAATACAAACTCAACACTTCTTGCATCCATTCAAATTAAAGGCCTCCTCATGCTTTAGTGAACAGAAAACCTTTATTCCTTAACAAGGCTTTTATTGAGAAACACTTGCAGGAAGGAGTTGTGGAAAACTCACTGACTCGCAAGGTTCCCCTACAGTGCTTTATATGTAGCCACTGCCATCTTGTGACACCTGGATTTTACTACAAAATATAGGTTTGGCTGAGACCAGAGGCTCATTCAAGATGAACTGCGCCTCGCCTAGAAAGTAGACAAAACCACAGCAGGAGGCAGTGACAAAAGGTCAAGTCAGACAGTTTCTAACAGCCTTACGAGAGTATACTGTATAGGAAGTGACAGAAATATGTACATCCTCTTAGATCCATATGTAGGCGACCTGTAGTTTTCAGGCAACATTCAGTTCAGTTATGGCGTAAGAAATAAAGTTATTTCGGGGCCAGCCTTTGCTTATTTTTGTCTACTACCATGACCATTATTGTAGACCCAGCTTTTATTAGACTAAGATTTTATGAGTAAATACGATACTGTGAAATGACTCCACTTCTTAATTCATTCCTCTCTTTATGATTCCTATGTCTATTTGTCTGTATTCTTCCTGAGATGTGTTCATCTCCTTTCATTCTTTCTTTTTCCTCTCAGATCCGTGTCAGTCGTCACAAACAGAGAGGTGTCCTTATAGTCGATGGGCGATACACTAAACAGATGATCAGTCCAAAGAAGGTAAGTTAATTTTTCTACTTTAACCACTTTAAAATCTTCTACAACTGCTCAAACAGGTAGTTACATGGCAGACTTGTTAAAAGAAAATGTGTTGCTTAAGAAAACAAAGACAAATAATCCCGTAATAAACCTGATTTTTAAGAGGTTTTATTGTTGTATTAATTACTTTCTTCTTCCTACCAGGCTGACCTGTTAGACGTGGTGGGAGTGCTGTATGTTGGTGGATTACCCAAAAACTACACCACCAAGAGAATAGGACCGGTAAAAGACACATACAAATACACATGTACATTTTTAAAAGTAACTTGTTTTGGATGTCAACCAAAGAGGCCATATTTTTATTTAGTATTTCAATTCATTCACTTTGGTTCAATGTAATAATAAACTAAGGGCAAAAGACTATTAATGTTAGTTCTCCATCAGGACCGATAACTTACTTTCTCTGAGAGTGGATATCAGTCAACATGATTTGAAATTAACACCTGAACACTGACCACTGAGTGCTTATTGATTGTTGGGTTTTTTTAAATTTATTTTTGAACCAATCTCTTCTCTTTTTCTGTCTAGATTCTCTACAGTATCAATGGATGTATCCGTAACCTTTTGATGGTGGGTGCCCCTGTAAGCACTAAATCACCTACTACAGGTAATGAATTTCTGTTGCATTTATGATTTTGCATATGTCACATGTGACGCGCTTAAAACTATCAGTAATGGGGTTACAGTTATCTTAATTTTTTGCTTTTCTATAATATTTGTCCCCAGTTGATGAGCCTCTTCCTGTCTCTCCTCCTCTCATCCTAGGTCGCATTGAGACTACTGCTGAGAACTTTAATTTGGACATGGCCACGCCCACCTCCAGTCACATGGTAGGAAGATGCTTTGTTGCGACTGAGACGGGCACCTATTTTGATGGAACCGGCTACCTGAAAGCAGGTGAGATGAGACCACTGACAAGACACTTGCATGCTGTATATTGTCAGCCTGTCATAGGGTTATCTTCTGTATGTGGCTGTGAGTGTCAACACCCTGGCAGCTATGTAACACCCACCTAACAGTCACCTAAGGCATTTCAGCCACCGTAATATTTTCACTGCCTTAAATTGTTGACCATCTTTTTCAACAGGAAACTTCCTTTATATAAGGCAAATATCACTTTCTATCAATATCAATTAATGATTTCACCAATAGAGTTTGGATGGTTTGGAGACAGTGATATTTAACAGGGTAAAGTGGTGAAAATAGTACCTCCTATAACCCCACATTAAATAATCCGAACCATCCATTTAAGAAAATGGACCCCTTGCATGTTATAAAGTTTGAATAATAATCATCTCTCTCTTTCTTTTTTCTTTAGTCGCTTCTTACAGAGTGGGTCTAGATGTGTCGATAACATTAGAGTTCAGAACCAGCAGAACCAATGGAGTGCTTCTGGGCATCAGTAACCAAGCCAACGATGGACTGGGACTAGAGATTGTTGAGGGCAAGGTACAGAACAATGATTGAAGGAATACATAAATAATACACTATCTGCTATCTGGGGGAAGAATTACATGAAAAGGTCAATAACACTCATGTCTGCCTGTTAAATAATCAGTGGTTGGGTCTTATGCTTCGGTGACTGACATTTAAATGGGCTTGTTACTTTTGACTCATTTTACTACTCCTTACTACTGTTGACTTACTTTGAATGTAGTGGACAGCTGCAGAGTATAGCAGACAAATGCAGCCTATAGCCTGATCTATGACCCAACCTTATGTTGGCACAAGACAGTTCAGACAGCTATTTTTATGAACGGCATCATGAAAATAGTGTTAACTTGTTGTACTGGAACATTGTCAGCTTGGGTGTGCCATCATTACCAGCTACGACTTCCAATGGCACACACCACAAAAGTGTGGTTTACATGTAGAAATGTCAGTCATTGCTGCCCTCTGGTGGTTTGGAGTATTAATAGTAATGCAGAAGTTACTCTTCTTAGGAACTAATTACTTTTATATGAAGTCATTGGTAAAGTTATTGAATTACTGAAATTCACTAATCTGTCCAACACTGTAAGAAATAAATCATGAAGCAATGGGGAAGTAGCTAGCTTGGCTCTGTCCAACCAGAACAAAATCCCTCTATCTAAAGCTCACTGTTTGATATGTTGTGTCAGTTGTTTCATCCATGCAGAAAACAATTTGCTATCCTCCGAGGGATTATGTGTCAGACAATTTCCTGACTCTGCAGAAATAGTCTGACATATAATTCTCCATAAATTGGCAAGTTGTCATTTTTCGTCTTTTGTACACTGTAATCAAAGATAAAGTAAAACATCTTGCTGAGCTTCAGAGGTGTTGATTAGCAGATTGTTACGTTTGGACTGAGCCAAGCAAACCAGCTATATCCCTAAAGTTAACTGACAGTTATGATTTATAACTGATAATAAGGGAGGGGACTTTCTAAAATGTCAAACTATTCCCTTACTTACTCCGTTTTTTAAGTTTTATTATGCAGATTGCATTAGAATGTGCTGTATCTTGGTACAATAAGACAACAATACGGGGACATAAAAATACATAAATGGACAGCCAGGGATTAAAAATTCCTTTTCTGGTATTTACATGTTTCTTCCTCTCCTGCTAGCTGCTCTTCCATGTTGACAACGGAGCTGGACGAATCACAGCAGAGCACATGCCAGAGGGGGAGGGCTTTTGCGACGGCCAGTGGCACTCTGTCGTAGCCAACAAGCTTCGCCATAGGGTGGAGCTGGTGGTCGACGGGAAGCAGAGCCAAGCAGAGAGTCCCAACGTACGCTCCAACACATGTGACACCAACGACCCCGTCTATGTTGGCGGATATCCTGGTATGACTGCCTCCCAACACACATCCATAAAATAATACTTGCACAAATGTCCAAATATATACAATACAATACATTATATACATACATCCGTTATGTACGTAAGCTCTGAGAGGCAAGTGAGAAAAAAGTTCTAGTGATACTTTGTCTAAGTCTGATCTACATTGTTTTCTCTCCTCTGTTTATGACTTAAGAACAGTTTTTGTGTGTGTTTGTTGTAATACTTATTTTGTCCACAAGAGGCTGAAGTGCACCAGTAACGTGTGTTCTAATTAGGACTTAAAGAATTTATGTTTTCTTCAAGGTGAGTTTTAATTTCTCAGTGGACAGGGGTTACAATTCAATATATTGCTATTTCTTCGTTTAATTTTAGGAATCTGTCATTGTATAAAGAACACTCTACCATATGTATAAGATTTAAGTTCAAAAAGTTTGCTTTTTTATATAATCAGAGCAGGGAAGATAGGAAATAGCTTTGCTATCTTGCGTTTAGGGATTTAAACAAAACAGAAAATTATCTACTGACATGAATCTTTGCATGTATCACAATTGTGCATTAGCAAGTTATGTAACATTACTGTCATGTCTTTGTTTTGGCTAGAAATGTATTGTAGTTTGCAATAATCTGCTGTAAGTATGTTAGCTAGAGAGGATAAAACATATTGGCAGCTTCTGAAATTCCAGACTAACATGCCATGTATTAGGCTTAAAACAGTATGTAAGATTTTTTTAGTGTGTCTGAAATCTTAGCATTAAATCAACTGTCCACAAGATGCATACTATAATGTAATATGCAAGTACTTGACACATCACTGGCAATTTGATCCCACAATGCAATGCAGCAGTGACAATAGCAACAACATAAAAGACAAAGGTAGACAGCGATCAATAATGCTTAAATTTAAATCCAAGTAAGATTTCCCTTTGCAAGGCGTAATATATTTTTTAAAATTAGTTCATTGTTGGTATGGGTTACCATGGTTACATGTATCCAGCTGACAAGGAAGCTGACATGATAAGTGCTGAGCAGTGTGTCTAAAAAAAATACATACTGCAGCTCATTTGCACAAAAGTATGTTGAACAATAGTCCACAGTCTCGGTGTGTATTGCATAGTATGTTCATAGCTAATTGTTCAAAGCAAGTTAGCTGGTAACCAAGTTAGCAACATATTGTAGATTGCAGGATTAATGTCTATTAAAATACATTTCTAGCCAACATAAATCCATTATAGTAATGTTACATACTGTGTTAAAACACAATATATGTACAGTACCTTGTGTTTGGGGTGCATGGAGAACCTAGCAGATAATATTAATGCTATTTTCTTATTTAGAGCATGGGGTAGTGGTGCACTTAAGCTGAAGTGAGTATTACAACAACACACACTTGGAAAAAAAAACATTTCCCTCTCAGGGCTTCCATAGTTGTGGTTCTGCTGCTGTAGTCAAAACAAATCACAGAAAACCACACATAAAATAGAAACATTACTATGCAGGGGGGGTTAGCTTGTTGTGGAATAAAAGAGCAAATTTAAATACCTGTTTTATTTCTTTCCTAGATGGAGTTCGTCAGGCAGCTCTCTCCACCAGCACTTCCTTTGGAGGTTGTATGAGGAACCTGAAGATCACCAAGGCTGCTAAGACCTTAGACGTGCAGTTCAACAAGTCTCTAGAGATTAAAGGAGTCCAGCCTCTCTCCTGTCCCGCTGTAGCTGCTTAGCTAAGATCATAGAGCCTCCCCTGGGCACAATGTTTATATAACAATAACAAATTCATCCCATTTGTTGAAATGAATTTTGCTGCCAGGTGTCTGCAGACTAGCATGTACCTACTTATGATAAAGTACAAACGTCTAAACGGCAAAGACACTATCCACAGAAAGACACATGGAAACATCAGTGTTTTGCTATAAACATGCAAAGTTACTTGGTGAAAAAAAAAACACAACCTCTGAAAAACAGCAGTAAATTCACCCTCATGAGACCCTGACGTTATGTACAATGGAAGGCTCTGATCAATAAATCCATAATGGCTACAAATGGAGGTCTCTTAAGTGTTTTACAATGTGTTTGTCACTAATTTTACGTGAAGGAACATATTAATATTAGACACCTGTGCTGTGGTTACAGGTGCTCACAGTATTAATTATTTTAGAATATGTGTGATTATTTGAACTTTAAATCAGCTACTATATTATTTAACCCTTGTTAAACCAAAAAGAGTGAACTATTACAATTTATATCTTTGTGTGAATTTTCTACATTTGTCCTTCATAAACCTTGTTCCCTGAGAACTGGTGGAGAAAGTCAATCATTTCTCCACCACAACCTGTTCACTTTTTTTATATAAAAGGAATAGAAATCAACATTGTATAGTCTTTACCTTCTCACGCTCAAAACAACTGATTAAGTTGGGCTCCTTCTAACCCGCTCTACAGCAACAGAAGTAGTGACCGAACAGTTAACTCATTTAATGGCTCTAGAGAAGAGCTAGAAGAGTCAGTCCAGCTATTACATGTAGAGTCTACTTCATTAAAACAGTCACCTAAATACAAATAGTAAAAATGTTTTTTCAGAAAAAGCTAAATACACTAGAAGCTTTGCCTGTTCAGCTTTATGCCATATTGATAACTTTACTGATGCTACAACAGATATGATGGTGAGTAGATGAGAGTACATTTTTACATTTTTTTGGTGCAATATTCCTTTAACATTCCACACTTGATCAATTGATTTGATTGATATATTGGAGACATTTTAACACAAGCTGCAGCTTGTATAACTTTCAGAAGTGTTGAGATATTGAGTTGAAGGTACAAGGTTTCTGCGGGACAGTAATGGCGGTGTATGCTCTGCATGGTGTGGCTGAAAATACTTCAGCGGCTGTTTCTCAAATATACTCTTGATAGCATCACACAGATTGTCCTGTCCTTCTTTAAACTGCAGAACATCATGGTTGGACTAATTATTTTAAGATGTATTTGTATCTGGTTCCCTGGTGGCTCAGTTTCCTGTCCCGCAAAATACATATTCAGATAAAAGGTGTATTTGTATTTTAGATACCTGAGTATTTTTCTTTTCATGTGACCACTACATTTCAGAGGGTAATATTGTTCTTTTTACTTGACAAACTTATCTGACAACTTAAATTTCTAGTTGATATTTTAGAACACAAAATATGTTTATGAAAATATGTTTATGAAACCATAAGTTGATTAATCAATGAATTGCCAAAAATTAGAATTTTTTTTTCATGTAAAAGATATTTCATTGTTCCAACTTTACAAGAAAACATTAAAGTTTGCTTTTGAAATTACAATTTTCTATTTAAGTAATTATAATGTAATAATTGATTCTTAATAATTTTGAGGTTTGCACTGTTAGTTGGACCAAATAAGCAGAGGCGTCACTTTGGGCTCTGGGTAATTATGACGACATTTCTGTCACTACTTTCAGAATTGTTTATGAACCAAACAATCAAATCATTAATGGAGGAAATAATCAGCAGGCTAATCCATATTGAAAAGCATCATTAGTTGCAGTCCTACACAAAATAGTTTAAAAAACAAGCACCACCTCATCCAATTACAACAGGGAACCCCTATTTTTCACATGAATGCATGTGTCATGATAATTTAATGAGACAATATATAATGGTATTGCAGTCATGGGACATTTTACTGTATTATTACTGTATTGAGTACTTTTACCGTCAAGTATAATTTCCCGATTATACTTAAATACTTTTGCTTGCAATAGTATTTTTACAGTGTGGTATTAGTTCTTTTCTCTCTTCTGAACTGCGCCAGAAGTGAAAGGATGTGTCATTACCACGTGTATTTGTTTTAATTTTTTAAGTAATAGTAAGTAGTATTAAGGATTAAGCTTGATTATTAAATAAATAAATATAAGATTAGGATTAAAACAAAGCCGAAGAAAACTTTGCTTTTTACCAAAATGCCACCAGATGGTGCTGCTGCATCTCAGTTACTGTGTTACAAAGAGGCTGCTGAAGCTGTCAGAAAGCTGTGTGTGATTGGATTAGACGTGCACAGCTGGATCTGCTAAATTAGTTTTTTGTTGATTTTCATATCCTCCAATAACTTGCAGTAACTAAAATTATAGCCCACTAACTATTTAGCTTTTGGGGCATTTGGGGGATGATTTAGTAGTAAATTACTAAATTAACTATCCAAGCTCATAATTATAATAATTTGTGTATGACTGCCATCCTGATCTAATTCAGCATTTCTTCTGTTCACTGTGTCTCAGTTAACAAGGGACAAGAATTACTTCACCAGCACTAACATTCAGAATTCACTAGAGGGCAGTGTGTGACTACAAAGAGCAAACATGTACCTGTTTGATGGAGCTGCATTCAAAGTTCAGAACCTGGTGTTTGACTCCACTCCCCAGTACTGATCAGGAAAACCTGGCATTTACCTCATTTCATGTGGTGAAGTAAAGATGAGTTTCTTTGCAGCTCCTGGAGGAATTCACAGACACACGACATGATGAAATAACGGGCAGGATCCCTCTCTTTGTTGTGCATTCCTCTTTTATTATCATGGTCCTCTTTACATAAGGTGAAGAATGGTTCGAGGTCAGCCCACTAAACCTTGTTGAAGTGGAATGTTCAGAAGAATATAATAAAGCCTAATAACATTATATCAACTCACTCATTTTAAAGTCAATACATCTGTTCATGTAAAATGATCAACCCGTTCTCACCTCTGTGACTACAAGATTACACCTCTGTCTGTTCAGTGCGGTTGTTACAAGGCTTTGATCAAAAATAGAAAAATACAGTGGCAGTGGAAATCCATGAAACTTTTTTCTTCTTTCATGTGAGATAATCTAAGAAATGGTTATAGAACAGGAGCCTTATCACAGAAACTTTCTACATTTTGAAGTTTTGAATTGTTTCCTAACAGCATTTTTCTAAATGTATATTTATTTATTCAACCATTCTACTGTATATAATTTTAACAGGGCTTTTTGAGCAAAAAAGGAACTACATCTTAATCTTTTGTACAACCCTGTGTTTTTATAATAAATACATCAACTTTGTACCTTGTGTTTAGAAAAAATTGGATAGGATGACAAAGACCAGGGCAGGCGGAGCTAAACTTTTTTCATTTAATATGTTACAGATATTCTTTGTCATAATTTTACCAATACCAAATATTTTTAAATGGATAAGTACTTTTTCTAAATAATTAGCTATGTTTAGAAAAAAAATAATTTAGAAAATCACATGACACATGCTGGCCATTAATAGCAAATTTATTACAAAAACAAATATGAGTACAATTAAATAAAAATGTTTGCACTAATAAGTAGTAGTAAATTTCTTGTTTTTGTTCAGTCTCCTTATAACTTTCAGTGTGTGTTATTTTTAAATGTTTAAACCGTTTATTCATGTTGCTGCTGTGTGGCATTTTCTTATCATTAATAGTGCATCTTGCTTGTTTTTTTAATCCACCGGGGAAAAGTAGCACTTCACCATGTTGTGTTTCTTTTCTGCCATTATCTCATAAGTTTGGTGCACAAGTGTGTGACTGTGTGTGTCTGCTGACAGGTCTCATGTCTCATAGTCATGTGACACAGGCCAGCAAAATAACGCCAGTGCTGTTTATTGGCACAAACATTATACTGTATAAAAGTACTAAAACAAATTTGGAAGGGATGCAGCCACATGTTTTGTATTTATATAATGTAAATAAATATAATAAATAAATAAATGTAAATAGTTTTTAAAGGAATCAACACCAGATGAGTAGCATATGATGATGCCCATCCCTAGCATAGACGATGTTCTAAATTCAAAATAACTGCCAAGAATGGCAGTGCGACTGTTATTATAACTGGGAAGAAAACCTCTTAAAAAGGTGGGATTTCTTCTCCTTCACCAGCACAAGGAATTGCTTCTGTAATTGGAAGTTAGGAGCTTTGAAACTTAAGACAAGCACTTAAGATTTTTTTTTTCTGTAATGAGGCCCCAAATTCTTTATTTTTCACTAGTACTGAGACACTTTTTGTCGGACTGTTTGTGCTGAAGGCGCCTTTTCTCTTTTCAGCCATTGATAAACAAACAGCACTCCAAAAACACATTTTGCTGCCAGAAATTTTAAAGATAATCATTTCCTGTTTACCTGTTTTCCAGCAACGACTTACTGCAGCAGAGCAGGTCAGGGTGTTTGCAGGAGAAATTATACAAGTTGTCAATCAGTCTGTAATGAGCATAAAAACAGACAGTTTATATGAGAATTATATGAAATGTAAACACAATTCAACCACTTTTGGACACACGGAGGTTCTTAATCTTGTGTCATCCCCATCATCAGGTTGATCAAAAAGCTCTTTTACTAAAAAGTTGGTGTACTAGTCCACCTTTTTGACCATTAAAGCAGGAATTTGACTGGCATCCATGTGAAGATTGAGCAGTTTTAAGAGTGCAGATGTTTCCCTCTTTCCCTTATATCATCCCAGTGAATGACGTGAGATAAAACAGCTAGCTACAGCATTAATCTAAGTCTCATTTTGACGGCATTCAAGCATTCCATGTTTATATCACTGAAAGTAAAGCGATAGCCTCTTCAGCTATCATATTAACATGAGTGTAGATAGTAGAGAAAAACAATAAGAGAGAAACAGCAAAGCCTGACGTGATAACGCAGGCTCTTTGAGTAGAAACCTCCTAAGAAGAGTAGCATTGTTTATCCTCTCCACTGTGACAGCACTGTCCTGGTGTCAGGTCTGGTGACTTATTGCATGACGTCTGTCCTCTTGAATTCATCTGAGGTGGTTTTAAAACATGCTGGCGGTCCAGACCAGCAGTCTAGGCTCATTTGGCGCCTTCACCCGCCTCCCACAGCCACACCCAAACACCCCAGGGTCCTTTTCCACCTGCTCCCCGAGGGTAAGCAGCTCTTCTGGGTATGGTTCCTCCTACTCTTCATCCAGGCCTTGTCAGGACGACTGCATGAGGCCCGTCAGACGTTTGCCCGTCAGTGACTTGCCCTGGTGGGACGCAGAGAGAGCAAAGGAGGTGAGGGTGACAGTTGTCACAATGCTGTCACATTAAAAGCTTTCCTGACGATTTAGAAAGAGTGGTGTGGGAGGAAACATGAAAGAATGGTTTGCAAAAAATTTAATAAAGCTCAAAGTAATGATGGATGGTGAGAAGATGTTAAGAAATAATTGGGATTATTATGTTTTACCTATAGTGGATGGAAGTCAACATGCCACTAGTTTGGAGAACTACCAGTTTAAGTGTACTCACTTTACTTTGTCATCAGTCTTTTCCTATGAGAAACCAACGTCATATGAGCCAATAATTGCTCTCTCTTACTCAACCAAACTCCATTGGCGAAATCAAAAGTTTTGCCTCACAGAACACAAGAGTTTCTGGTCTACCACTGCCTCAGTCATTTAGCTAGTTTGTGTTATTGTTTAACTTTGGTGACTCAGAACCTTTTAAAAATACCAAAGTCATAAAATAACATAAACAAACTAACCAATTAAGACAGCGGTAGACCAGCAACTCCCGAGTTCTGCGAGGTAAAATTACTGATTTTTCCAAAGGAGTCTGGTTGCTTTGGACAGAGCAATATTTGGCTTGAACAACAGTAGGTTCCAGTCAGAAAAGGATGTCTGATGGCAAGATAAAGCGATGAAAATATTCAAAATATAGATATAGCTATAACTGATATTGATCTTTTTTTTTGGCTGGACTTATTTTTAGGTGGCTAAAATATGTTTTCCTGCTGACCCTGTTCACTGCAGTACATTGCTTTAGGTTCTGTCCTAGTACTCTTCTCTGCTTCTTCAAACTGGGGGCATGTTGATTGGCATCTATTGCAGGTAACACGCTGACTACAGATCAGTATTTCATACAACCCTAATAATCCGAACTATTCCTTTAACAAATTATTGTCAACAATAATGCACAGGAAATGCTGTTGCCATCTATTAATTGATTGTTATCCTTCATGTTCAAAGTGTGTCTACAGGGATATGCACTGTTTGCTTTGTTATGGTTGCAGGTCTGTGTACACCAAAGGCTTCAGGTGTTGGTTTGAAAGAAATAATACCTGCCACTGTCTCATGAATCATAGTGCAGACAGCAAACAAAACTCCTGACGGAAACAACATGAATGAAGCCAAGAACATAAAGCACACTCTCTTCACTCTGCTCTTCAGTATCAAAGCTGGATAAATTAATTAGTGCTATAAACAACTTGTTCCCATCAGTCAACTAATCAGCAGGCCATTCCTTGAAATCAGTATTAAGAAGTAAAACATGTTTCCTTAAGGAAGGAGCCGAGGTGCATCTGATCAGCAATTACTGAGCACAAGAAATCGTTACACTAACAGTTTTGTGCAGTACAAAATGATCTTGTGGCTATCATGACTATAACAGTGAGCAAAAATAGCAATCATATGCCTGAAAATTACTTCATGACTAATTCTAATAAAGAATCAGTCTAATAATTTTTCACACAGTAGCTGTAACAATAATTCTCCTCCGGTGCTCCAGTTTTGCTCCTTTGTCTTTTTGCCGGGATGATACAGCAGCGGTGTGTGCCATAACAATTTATACATTCATATAGTTTAACAGTTAAAAGCAGAGGCAGTGGGACACTCACCACACTGCGAGTGAACTTCTCCAGGGAGGTGCGTCGCCCCTGCTCTGTTTCAGGCTGGAGAGTCAAAGGAAAAGTAAATAGGGGGAAGAAGTTTTCATTGTTTAAAGCTGAAATACTGTATTTATATGCATCGTGCTTCTAAGAGTTGTTAGAAGTTGTCTAAGCAATTTAATGCAACAATCATGAATGTTGTGCAGCATCTAGTATGGTGGCATATGCAGTGGCACTCAACACCAACTATTGCCTTTTCACATTCCTGCTTTATGCCAAGAAACAAACTGAGGTAAGTGGTAATTCGCCAGATTTTATTTCATAATTCTGGTGAATTAACCCTTTAAAGCACTTCAGTTCCTGCACTGCCAAGGCCACACTTGATGGCCAAAAATCAATGGACACCACTTCTTGAGTTCATGTGTTTCAGCCACACCCACTGCTAACAGGTGCGTAAAATCCAGCATGAACATGGATAAACATTTAGAATGGATCATCAAGAACTCAGTGTCTTTAAAAACACCAAACACAGAACTGTGTTCTTATTTCAACTGTATATAAAAAGGGTAGTTTAAACTAGTATGAAACAACAAGAAAAAATTATTAAATAAAACAAAATAAATTTACAGGCCCAATTGTATACACTGTATGGACTTCATATCACAGGCCTGGAGGGGGAGCAGGGCCTCTGGGCCGGCAGTTTGAGACCCCTGGTCTAAAGCACAGAGGGTGTCATACACTGTACGGACTGTAAAGCCCTCTGAGGCAAATTGAGATTTGTTATGTTGTGCTATTTAAATAAAGTTTGACTTGACAGAGCAATGCCAACGAGTGCTGAAGCATGTAGCACATAAAAATCACCTATGATCAGAATTAAAAAGCAGTGGAAACATGGTGTTTAGAGTGATGAATCATACTTCGCTATCTGCAGTCTGATCCATTTTGAACTCTCTCTGGGGCAGTTCTTCAGGGTTTGGGCTAGGACTCTTAATTCCAGTAAAGGACTTCTTCATGAAGTTAGACAACTTTGGTGTGGAGGAATTCTAGAACCCACTCAACCCCAGTAAATGCCCTTGGTTTTAGACTGTGATGTCAAACAAACAGGTGTGATGGTCAGATGTCCAGTGACTTTTGGCCATATAGTGTTATGTGCAATCCGACAGTTAGCTTAGACAGAAACTGACCCACAAGATGCTGATAAACACAGACACACACTTACTTTCTTCCTGGCCATCAGCAGGTCCTGGTACACGTTGGAGCGCAGGAAGCGAGTGTAGCTGTCACTTTTCATCAGCTTGTAGATGTGGTCCTGAATGCAGAGATGGAGGGTGAGAGGCAGAAAGACAGAGCAGACACATGGGTCTAAATGTTTGCCAGAATGAAGAGGAGGGTGATTTCCATCTGTATACATATGATTCTGGGCTAATTATGTTCAAAACTTGCAAACTTAGTCAGTAAACTGAACGAGGCAGTCACTGAGGGAGAAAGATGGTTGTAGCACACTGCCAACTAAATGACAGGAGAAATCTTTGCTTTTTTTAACTCTTCCATTTTAAGCCTGTAACAGGAGAGGAAATCTGATAGACACCATCCAAACCCCAACACTCTCTCCACCAACCTTATCTATCTCCCAGCGAGGCGTGTGCTCTAGAAATCACTCCACAATATAAACCCATTAGTTGATACTGGTGAAGCATGTAAGAAAGACAAATGGGGCAGACAACTGGGTGGGATAGAGTTTCTGAAGAGGCAGCACTGACACTGATCACCTGAAGAGATATAAATTAAAAGGGTGAGCTATTCGGTCTGAACGATGCTGAGAACAGTTCCCTGCAGTGTGAGAGAAGGTAGGGGAACTGAGCTTTGTTATCACTGTATACTCCCTCTACACTGACCTCAATGAGAAAGTATGTCCATAGGAGCCATGTGGCTGAGAAATCCTGTTCCATACAAAGTAAGAACATTCGGGGGATGCCCTGGTAGCTCAGGTGGTTGAGCACACACCCCATGTGCAGAGATTAAGAGTCTTTGCAACGGCTGTGGATTCAATTCCAGCATGTGGCCCCTTGCTGCATGTTTTTCTTCCTCTCTTCCCCAATTCTGCCTAAAGCTGTCCTTTCAAAATAAAGGCTAAAAATAAAAAACTTAGACAAATGCATAAGATAAAAGATAAAATAAGTACATTCAAAGGTATAGTTCCACATTTTGCAAAATACTCTTATTCCCTTCTCGCTGAAGGGCCAAAAACTGCAGTTCCTTAAATGTCCACTTGAGGCTGCTTCCAAAAGACGAGTCAATCTCCAAAAGCCTCCATATTAAAATGCTCAACTTCAGAGCAGAAATCACAACCTGGCACAAAACAGTTTTGGCCTTCATAGTTAATTCCCCTGTTCATGAGAAATGTACAGAGGCTGAATATTTATATAACTCACCCGTTTTAATTATATTAGGGCTTAAAATTATATATAATAAAGGGCATTGCTGCTTTGAGTGACAGGTGGGTGCATTCACAAGTGACTAGCTGCCACTTCATCTCTGCTTCACCAACAGGAAAACTAAATTAGATTTACAAGGCATGTATACAGTTGTGTATATATTCTACAACTCTGATAATAAATTACCTTGATTCCTGAATTGATTTCTTGATGTATATAGAGTATATACATATACACACAAAGAATTTGTGCAAATGATACCACTTTTATGTCTGTATAGTAAATGTGTAGCTAGAGCCAGCAGAAAAAGTCCAGCACATAACCCCAAGTACAAAATACATATTGTCAGTGTTGCATCAATTAAACAGAGA
>JAJHUR010134914.1:3237-15307 GCA_027495735.1 Lutjanus campechanus
ATTATAGTTACTGCTGTGTGTTGTGTTTGCTGCCAAAGAGAAGGAATAAAAATCACTCTTTATGTGACGTTACTATAGTATCTGCTCGTACTCTTCGCAGCAGAGTTGGTCCAGCTAGTTAGCAACTATAAGTCGATCAACTGATCAATCAGAACGCAATCAATTATCTTATCTTATCATATTTATTACTCTGCCTCCACCTGTGGCCTCCAGCTCTGATGCGTATCCGGGAGACCTACGGTTTTAGGCTACTTTAATTGTCTTTAGCCTGACTTGTAGCTGCTAACTAGCTTCCTTTCTCTAGACCTCCATCACCACACAGGTTACTTAACAAGCCCACCTTTCTTAAAGGGGAATCCTCAGCCAGAAGTGTCTGTCAGTGTTTCCTATTACATAGCCTTTTTCGATCAACATTATAGCCACATTAATGTGTACTTTGCATTGTCGCAATGTGTATTTTGAGATATGTATTGTATATTAAGGAATAGGAATATAAAAGAGATATTATCTAAAAGCCATATTTACCATAGTACAGTACCATCGTATTATCATTATCATTCAACTAATAAATAGGTATATGCACATGATGGGACAGGTGTTCTGTGACTTTAGATACAGTAGTGTTACAGTTTAGAGTAGAACAGCTGCTGTGAGCAATTAGTATACAGATGTTTTGTATCCAGAATGGCCCATTTGATGAGTTTCAGTGGTAACTAAAATCCAATGAAGCTGTATACAGACGTTGTGTTTTTTTAATATCGCTAACTGTTCTCGTCAAAGTCAATTATGATGTTTGGACAGTCTCCCAACATGATGGAGAAAATCCTTTCAAAAAAGCTTCAGCCAACAGATGCCACAGATGTGGGATATTCACACAGCGTCCCCAGACAACCTGGTGGTGTCATCTCATTTAAAGGGGATCCGTTTACTGATCGTGGGGGGTTCTACTCTGCATGCTAATGATCTCTTAAAAAATGATAGGATACAGCTTGATTGTTTTGAGTCATCAAATCATGTTAATTACTTTAATTCTAATGTGCCAACAGATAATGTGGTACTCCGGCGTTGGAAATGTCTGCTTCTTGCCAGAGCATTTTTGTGTGTGTGTGTGTGTTTTTATTCTATCACCAACTGTATTTTTTTTTTTCACCCAGTAAAATTGCTTGTTAAACTGAAAGCATACCAAGAAAGCCTTGGTGATTGTGGGACTGAAGAGCTCTTGTAATAATTCCAGGAACTGATGTTGAGTGATGAACGCATCAAAGAATGAAATGTTCCTTGAAAGAACATTTGAGTTTTTATGTGCACAACTATAGCAGTTAAAATTATAGTTTTTTTCTGCCCTAGACAGAGCTGTCAGCTGTTGTAATGTTTGGCTGCAGCTGGGATATTGTACAGTACATATCCGCTATCTGCATAAACGTACAATGTCAACGTTTTATCCAGCATGCACCCAAAACCTTAAGTCTCTTTCACATCGAACCTGTTTGGGGCAGTTCAAACAAACTAATTTGGTGCCTTTTAGCTGTCAATCAGCCAGTAGAGTCGACTTTACTACCAATCCAGGAACACTGAGAAGGTGCATCAATTCTTCCCATAAAATAACAATTCAAGAAACATTTTTTTTGTCTTGTTTCACCCAGTTTGTGTCTGTTAGATCATTATTTATTCTTCATATCAATGAGGTCTAGTTGCAGTCTGGTCTTTGTGGGCTTTCTGTTACACCAGAGAAGATAAATTAACACATAAGGTGCAGTAAAAGTGCTGCATGACTTGCTGTCATTTCACCAGATTTTGATTTCCCTGTGTGGGTCCATGTGGCGCTGATGATGCAGGATGACAGTCACTGAGAAACTGTCTGATGAATGATTTACCTGTCAGCCTGCTTGACTTAATAATTACACATCTTGGGTTGTTTGAAATAAGTCAGTGTGAACACGAAACAAACCAGAACTACCAACACGTTCTTGCACCTAAACAATAGAAAAGGTAGATTGCCAACGATTCCCAAAACAAGGTATGAGACCGTTGTAGAGGTCCAGCAAGAAGGAATACTGGACTATAGGTTTGTGACATAAGTTAAACATTGTGGTTAATGTTGTCACAGTTCATTTAGGTTGAGGCACAATAACTCTTTGGTTAGGTTTAGTAAAAAATCATGGTTTGGGTTAAAATAAGTACATAATGTTATGGTACATAATTCACGTGACATAAGTGAAATAAGTCCTGTAGGTAACGTAACTTAAGTAACTTAAGTAACTTAAGTTATAAAACATTGTAAATAAGTCAACTTTGACTTTTGTGACATGGGGTTATAAATCCCCGTCCTCAGGGGTGAATGCCCTGTGTCTGACCCATCCATCCTGTGTTTCTCTCATCCATTTACCCCGTCCTCCTCCCTATGCAGACTCCCTTGGTCTTCCAGGCTATACACACTGCAGCGACTCAGACTGCAACAGCTGTGATTGGTCAGCTTGGTTGCTACGCATTTCCTGCACAGCAATGGTCCAATGGTCGTACTCACCATCTCCTCCGCCTTCTTCTCTCTTTTCTCTGTTGCAGTGTGTTCAGTAAAAGTAGCTTTTGTTCGATATCTATTTGCTCCAACTCCAACGACATATGTATAAGTTAGCCATTGTTACAAGCACTGGAAGAAAGGAGAAGCTCACCACAGTGGCATAGAGATCGCACCGCCAACTAGCGTTTTGGCAGCGTAATTTCAGAGCAACACAGACACACGCAAGTATAAATACTTAGAACAGCGTAGGCCACTTGTATAAGCTATGGAGTAAAGCTCTGCACCACCACCAGAGGTCACCGCCTTAAAATAAACATAAATATGGGTTATAATAAGCTGCCTTCACTGACAACCTATATAGCCGTTTTTCTGGTGAGGACGGGTTGGAACTACAAGGCAGCAGTATTTGTATCTTCCTTAGTCTAGACCAACTGGGGCAAACAACAGGTTTTAAAACGCCTCCTGAATTTGTTTTGGCAGATGTTAGAAGACTACAGTCACAGTCTGTAACTTACAAACAAACATTTGCAGTCCTTTGAAAATCCTAACTGGCGTTGAAAAGAGAGAGGTTTCCGGTCCCTGTCTTCATCAATAGATGAGGCATCAAATGATTTTAAAAACAGGCAGAACATCTCATACTAGCAGAGCATCACTCAAGAAAGTCAAAGAAGACATTCAAAGCAAACCGAAAGCAGTAAGAGCAACGTGCTGCCATCAAAACAGACTGCAACAGGTGGCTACAACAGGTGCTCTGAACAAAGACGGTAAGAAAGAGATTCCATAAGCTACAATGTATGAGATAAATACACAAAATCACATTGCTTTATACAAACTGGGGCGTATTCAAGGGTTCATCTGTTAGCTTCTAATTTATTTTACGCACATGACATGCATATTGTCGGGCTCATTAGGTTTTGAGAACATCAATAAAAAGCGCTAACAGTCCATTTTTTTGCTAAAAAAAAGAAGAAGAAATGTTTCCCTTTATGGGTCTTTCTTTTTTGATAAAGAGTCACTTTAAGTGATTTCATTTCACCTGCCAAAGGTTTTGGCTCATATTCGTGAAGTCAGCAGTAAGAGTATGAACATGTGCAAAAAAATTATGACAGGGTAATTCCAGCTCATTCATTAAATTACATTGCGGTGATTAGCTCAGCTGAATCCCATTATCGTTGCGCTATTGTCAGCCATGTCCCAGGTGAAAGCCAGCGACTATCAACACGTTAATATTTCATGTCATGTTACATATTTAACACCGACATGATTGGCCATGCATGGCGGCACAATGGATCATGAACTGTCGGGAAGACAAAAAAAAAAAAAAAAAAAAAAGCACAGCTGAAAAATGAGATTTGGAGCCTGGCCTTTAAATAGACGCATGATAAATCATATTTAAACATTTGAACTTTTAACTAATTCAAACATGCTTTATACGGAAGCTGTAAGAATACAAGAAAACACATTACTGGGAATGAATGAGCTTCAGTTCCCATTTAATCCAACATATGTGTTCGTCCATGACGCTTTAATTTGTTCCATAAATTGTTTTCATCTTGTGCTGTCAGTCACTAAGCTTTGCAAGATGTGTGTTCGGAACAAAAACCTGTCATTGTTCACACTCGTGTGAGTCTGCCGACGTACAAAAGGAATGAAATAAAAGGAACGGGAGGTCCTCACCCTGCCATGACGATAAAGAAATCCAGTCGGTTCCACGTGTCCCCGAGGTAACAGCGTCGACCAAAGATTCCCAGCGCGACCATCTTTATAACCATCTCCAGAGCGAAGAAGATGTAGATGAATGCGTCAAAAGCCTGAGAGACAAAGAGACAATGTGTCAAGGATGAAAAAGGAAGACAATGTCATTCCTTCCAACCTGAAGGCTTGAGACTCCACAAGAGGTTGGGAAATTATTCTAAAGGATTGTAAAGCAAGGAATAAACAATACTCTGCTTTCATTTTTCTGACTTTCCTCTAATATTTGCATCAGAAGCTGTGTATACTATCTTTTAGCCTCCAAATGCTATTAAATTTAAGTCTGACAAAAGGAAAATTACTTGTTGAGGGAACAGCTGCAAGAAGACATTTGGATTTAGGACTTTAAATATGATGTGATTATTGGTGCAGGTTCCCTTATTTAATAAAAAAGGAGTTTGCAGAAAATAATACAATGCATATAACAGATAATTTAAAGGGACAGGTTACTCCAATGTCACCCCGCTGCCAAAAATGACAGATTTTTCTTCCGGCCTGCAGTGCTTTTTATCCGTCTAGTTGGTTTTGGTGTGAGCTGCCGAGCTTCTGTGCCGTTCTTACATGAAATGAAGTCCGTGGATGTCTGGAAAGAGACATTTCTGTTGAGTTTTTCACATGTATTTGCTCGCTTTGAGTACCACAATCAGAGTGTCATTTTGTTCCATTATCTTCAAGAGAAGGCAGAACTCTCCCTATATCTCCAAAACTCAGCAACTCACACCAAAACAAACTAGATGGATAAATAGCACTACAGACCAGACGAGAAATATGTATTTTTGATTTTTTTGGGGGGGCGGAACTGTCCCTTTGAATAAAACAAATAATCCTGTGACACAAATCCTGAACACCTTGGGGAAAAAAATGGGTTTTGATTGGGCTGCAGCAGCAAGTGGAAAAACACCACCTGGTGCTATGCTGTTAGGGTCAAAACCTGAAGTCAGTGGGTCCTTCCTGCCTGCTGTCAACAACATAAAGCAGGATGGAGGAGATGCTGTTTGCTTGACTCATCTTTATCGAACGGGCATTTAGGAACAACGCCAAAGACGTGCGCTCTAGATCTTATCAGAAGTGCTCCAGCAATATGAACATGGCGGAATTCAAATGTCAGGACTTCCAGACTTGCAAACTTAATAACTTCATACCTGTGAAGCCTGGAGCGACAGGGGCTGTCCAAATCCACACTTAATTAAGTTTGGAAGGAGCCAAGTGCACTTCCTGCAGTTTTTTATTTTTTTTATTTTTGTGCTCTACAACAGAGTCAGAGCCCATAATCTTACAACTAATAACTTGAGCAAAATTTACATGTACAACACAAATATTTATTTTAATAAATCTTTAAGAAATATATATATATAAATGCATTCAGTCAGTTTAGAATAGCGATGCTAAGAAACATGTTACTGATTATTTAATTTTCTGTCGATTCTGTTGATTAAAGGATGATCCCATCTACACATGACTCTATCTTCTGTGTTTGTCCTATCTCAACATAGGGGGTTTGTATGTATTTGTGTTATCATGCAGAAACCTGTATCAGGTAACATGGGAAAATGGTTTCATAAGTGCTTGGGAAAACAGCATTTTGACACTAAGACATACGTACTTAGGCTAAAATTTGAATGTTTGGATTTGAAAACATAAAGAATAGTGCTGGGAAGCTATAGAATGATTAAAAATCTTTTTAAAAAATAATGGATCCCTCCAGTAAAGGGAAAATTTGGCACTTTTCATGAGAATGTCCAGTCAGTATTGATGGTGAATCAATGTGTGCTATTCTGACTAAGAAAACTGCAAAATCTGTTGCTCTCCCTGCATCCCATGATGTTAAAGTGATGTAAGAAAGAACTAGAGGCTATTTCAGCTTGGATTTTTAAGTATTCAACTCTGTGTAGACAGGGGGAACAGTACATGAGTATTACTGTTAGTCACCTCACAATAACTTTCAGCCAACGAAGTAATAACTACAGGCAGAGTCACAAGCTCGCCCACAATACATCCTGGTACATGCAGGCACTGCTGCATGGCTCCACGAGCAGGGAAACTTCTTGGTCGCTGTAGCATGCACTGAGGAATGTCTTGCTGCAGTTGATTACATTTGCCATCAATGCTGACTGACAGCCACACGTGCAGAACTTTTGCTCTGATGACAACTACAACTGTCTTGATTAATTGTCATTTTTCAACCGTCACTGGCTCCAGTGTCTCAAATGTGACAATTTGATGCTTTTCTTTGTCAAATATGACAGTTGACCTTTGGTTTTGGACAGTTGGTCAGTTTAAAGAAGTAATCTGAGGACATACGGAGCAAACGCTTGATCAGTTAATTTAGAAAATACAATAAGGGGGCAAGGCAGCAAGTCCAGACGGTGGAGATTTGTAGTCAGCCAATGATTTTAGCTCAGTTTTCAAGATACCGACCCAATGACTCCTTGGGAATGAGGTGGGTGATACCCAGGAGTGTCTCCAACACAAATGCTGGTGCGTTGGATCGAAACGCTGGTACTGATAAAAGCAATACTGAACCAAGACAGGTTTCAGTAACCTCCTCTTTTTTCTCCCCTCCTTTCCCAGCCGTGTCTCCCTCCCAGGCTTCTGTCAATCGTCGTCCTCCCATGTCCTTCCCCCTGCCTCCCTGCTGATCTCTCACTTCCATCTCTCCACCTACAACCACTTTATTTATTTTTCCTCTCTCCTATCCTCGTTCTCTCTATTAAACCTCTATTTTTTCTCCTAAACACCCCCCTCCCCAGTCGAGCAGTTTGCCCTAAACGGTGGGGTAATGGAAAATAATTTGTTTGAGCAGTAATCATAGATAAGCCCCACATCGACTTCCCCCCACCTCACTCGCAGCTTTAATCAAGCATCTAATTAAAAGACGAGAGAGAAAAAAAATCCAAATAAATCAAAGATCTCAGCTTGCTAATGCGTGTTATTGCTGTTGTGAGCAAAAAGCCTAGATTAGCTGGTGTTCTTTTCTGTGTATACAGGGGGATTAGTGATGAACTGACGCGCTTGGCGTTGCCTGTAATTTGATTTTCAGTGGGAAGTACTGTGGGCAACATGATCTGAAGCCGAACCAGCGATGTGTATCCTTTTATTTTGTCAAAATCTTGCCCCCCGAAATGAAGCGTCCCACTCAGCAGTCCTGGAGGAGTGTAGAGATGCCAGACTGGCCTACTAATATGACAGAAAGAGCCAAAGTTTGCAACCTTGACCTTTGTCAAACCATAAAGATGGACGAGGGTCTACCTTTTGTAAAGTTCGCAGAACCAAGAAAGAGCAAAACATTCCTCCTCTGACATTTCCACAGCTCTCTTTCTTACACCTCTCACTCTATTTTCTTCTTCCTGACTCTTTTTTTTCCTCTTTTCTCTCTCTTTGTCTCTACCCTTCTGTCGTTATCCATCTCTCTGTGCTTTTTTCTTGTTTGGCACTCTCCCATCTGTCCCTGTTATTTTTTCTTCTTAGATTTTTAATATACTTGTGCTTCGGCTGGTAGAACATTGAGTGTTTGTATTTTACTGTGTATTGCAAGCACGACCCAATTCATACTTCATTTTTAAGGCTGACACTGATAACAATATATCAGTCGATATTTTATGAACACATCATAGGCTATTGTCCGAATGCTAACAGGCTCACAATGACAAATACTAACTTGCTGATGTTTATCAGGTGTAATGGTTACCATATTCACTATCTTAGTTTGGTATGTTAGCATGCTAACGTTTGCTAATGAGCGCTAAACACAAAACACAGCTGAGGCTGATGGGAAAGTCATTGGTTCTGTATGTATTTGGTCATAAACCAAACTATTAAAACAATTAAAATGCCACTAACATGGCTAAAAACATTTAATTAGCATCCCTGAAAGGAGCAATATGTAAAAATTGTGTGGGGCCCACAGTAATGTCGACATATTAATGGACACTAGACACTAATAGCAACTTTAATGTTTTGGTAGGTTAATCTGTGGTTATACTGAGTAAAGCTCACACAGGCACTTGGGGCAGCCTGGAGGTCCTTTAGGTAGGATTCAAGGAAATACCTGTCAGTCAGTATCCATAGCCTGCAGCATGCTTGTGTTATATATTTCCAGGTAAGCAAAAGCAATAAAAAAGTTGTGTAAAAGTAACAAAACAAATGTATAATGAGTGCGTATGAGTAACGGACTATCAGTAAAGCGAATATGAGTTTTATATCGAAGTTTTGCAAGTGAAAGTGAAAGTAAATGTATATCGTGCTTCACCTGGTAATCCACTACTGAGGAAATCTGCAAAATAACCACCTGTAATCTGCTAAAGTATGAGTTGTGTGAATGTGCAGAATATTATCAGTGTGTTAATAGATATTTCATGTGTCATGGAAGTTCGAGAGTGAGTTAACTGTTACAAATATCTATTCTTTCTAATAGATTATTAGTGCGACTCATAAACAGACACTAACTTATTCAGCGTACATTCAACATTAATTTGAACTCTAATTAATGCGAAACAGGCAAACAGAAATACTTATTCTGAGGCGGACGCCACAGCAGTAGTGTTGATGTCAGAGAAGAGATAATTACAGTTTAGCATGTTTCCTTAATCTCTGATGACATATCCATTTTATACCAGTACAGTACATATATTCCAATTTTTTTCCCTTTAAATTGTGGTTTTAAAGACTTGTAATCAAAATATGTATAGGACACTTTACTTTACACTTCAGGAGATCGGCCCAGTTGTACTTTTTCATGTTAATTTTTGGGTGGAGTTGATGTTTGGTTTGAAAATGGGACCAGTCAAATACCAGACCTTTTTTTATTTATCTAGGTCCATCACTGCTGGTGGACAAATGCGTATGTGACAAGTCAGTATCAATAATGTCTTTTTTTTTTAAGTGAATTATTGGAGATCTCCACCATGACAAAACACATGGACATGGAAGGAGTTGTCCTGAAAGCTGTATGTAAAAAAAGTATCACTTTATGAGAGACTACATTATTTAAACAAGATGTCAGTACTCTGTCTCATGGATAAAAAATGGTTGCTAGGGGGGGAAATAAAAGATACCTATAGAACGGTATAATAGAATCATGACCTGTGGGGCTATGGAGCCTATTCAAAATGTATAGTAGTATTCAAGCGATGCCTCTATGACATTGTGAAGGCTTTTTAATCTTTCAAAGGCAGGATTCGGAAGGGGAGGAGAGGGAACGGAAAACATACCATGTGATGTTTTTATTATTATATTATTATGTTACAAATCTATCTATTCAAACAGCAAAACATTATCAGACACAAAGGAACAACTGTTGAAAATCATTTAGTTCTGAAGGTTCCGAGCCTTTCACATCTTCAAAGTATTTTTCAATCCAACTGAGCAAGTTATTAGATCAAAGAACGCTGTTATTCTAAAAGGCACAAGTGCATCAGCCTTGGTAGATTTTTTTGCGTCCAAGCTCAAACGCTCATTTGCACTTGTAGTTCGTGATGAAGAATGTTATTTGCATACGGTTCTCGTTCTGAGGGCTTATCATCGATTCGCTTACGTTTCCCGTCCAGCGGGATGAAAACACCGGTCGTCTCTACACAACAACGTGTGATGTCTATGAAGATTCTCACCCATCCAGGTCTTAAGATAGCTCGGAGGAAGTCAAATGGAAAATGAAATTTCTGTTTGGTATTGAAGGTGTTTCAACACACATCCTGGAAGCGTTAGAACTGGATACTGCCTCCAATTTGTGTTGCTTCTGATTCTTACAGAACCAAGCGGGCCCGTGTCCACGCAGCTTTTTTTTTTTCTCGCGCTTTTTTCTTTTCAGTTGTCCCCAATAGGAGAGAGTGCGTCGTTTTTTCTATGTCTTGTAAAAAAAAATTCAGAGCATGACGACTTTTTTTGTGCAGCCACTCTGAATGTTTCTGAAAATCTCTGAACTTTTCACTGCTATCACTTTTTACGGGGTGAAGAGGAGGAGGAGAAGCTTTTTTTTGTCCATGTTAGACTTTGGTGACAGAGACAGAAAAGCACGTTCGTCAGGGCGGATCGATCACTGATCGTTGCTGGTGAGTGTTGTGTGCTTTTATCACTTTAGGCGCTGTAAGGCTTGTTGTTAGCTAACCTTCTGTTAACGCAGCATTAAGTTAGCTTTGTAGCTTTGTCAGTCATAATACAACCCATGTGCACATAGGCTTCATCCCAGTTCTTCTCTGCGCCCCCTACCAGGACTTTTCTGCCAGAAGATGCTTTGACAACTACCTAGTTTGGTCTTGAAATTCAGATTGTCCAGTTTCATCCAAACCAAAAAGGTGTGAAACCTCCCCTGGACCATCGTCCAGATCGAACAACCGAAACTTGGTCCAGCCAAAAGTAGTGGTCTCTATCCTGAATTTCTTTTTGATGACTTTCTTTTTTGTTTCTAGTGTGGAAAAAAAAATTGTTTGAGATGGTTTGGACTTCTGGACCAGTTACTTACAGTTCCAAGCCACTCTTATCCCAACCTGTCGCATAACAATGTTTTGTCACTGCCCTTCAGCGTCTTATACTGAAGCGCTGTTTGAGATGCTGCCAGATGCAGCCTTTGTAACACGTGCTTAACGCAATGAAACAGCTGCTCATTCTCATTTTCCAGATGTTTTCTTACATCTGTGGGCATCTCTGCAGCACTACAGTACATTAAAATAATAATCATTATGATCCTTTTTCTGCAAACATTTTTCCTTTTTCAAAAAATTTGCAGGGTTCTGCAATTTGGATATTGCGCTTTATCATACTGGGATTTTGATAAAGTGTGCACATCCTAAAAAAAAGCACAAAAATTCCAACACTTTTCAGTTTTCCAAGAGGCTGAAAGAGGAAGGAATTACTGACAAATATAGGGAGAAGCACCTCATGTAGGTGATGACGACGATGTATGTAAGTCATGTAAAGCTGCATAATTGCAAAGTGAAACCAAAACTAACCAGATCAAATGTACACAATGTAACAAAAAACATGAACTTTTGTTCGGACTTTTCGACGCGAAAGCACCCTGAGATGCACAAATTGAAGAAAATCTGAACTTTAGGTGTCATCCAAACCATCTTTTCTCTCCTTTCATCCACTCGTCCATCCATCTACACGCGGATACTCGCTGACTAAATAACTAGCTGAGCCTCCAGAGGTCTTTAAGTCCACATTTGTTAGACCTTATGGATTGCTCTGGTGAGGCACCATTGAAATCATCGTATTGAACATTGGATTTTCTGAGAGGAGTGTATTGACCGTGGCGCTGTAGCCCACTAAATCCATGCTGATATTGAATAGGGTCTATAGATACTTGGAGGAGAAATTCTATTAGGTCCAACTCACCAGCCACCTCCCCCAGGGAGCCGAATCAATCTGCTGTGTGTGCTGGCTGTTGTATGATGAGTGTGGTGCCCTGTGTGTGTTTATGTGAGAAATCTGAAAGGCAGGACGCCGGGGTGATTCAACAAGCGCAGACTTTAGACATACGCGCACGCGCTCGCGCACGGATGTTACACCCACTCGAGCCACCTTTGACATGAGTGAGGGGGGATTCTGTGTCTTGCCAGATGACGGGGAAAGCTGCTGAGGTGCCGTACGTGAGAAAGTCACGGTCGCTGCACCATAAAGACCACATGCTAGCAGTGAGTCACTGCGAGGAGTTACAGACCCCAGCATGGGAGGGAGAGCGTGGGGGGAGAGAGTGAGACGAAGGAGGACTGAAAGGAAGGAAAACAGACATTATTATTATTATCAGTCAGTGGCGGACTCAGGCTATCTGAGGGACGGGGCAAAGAAAAAGAAAAGGGCACC